>JAYMTK010000536.1:0-21386 GCA_036897405.1 Pelargonium myrrhifolium
CTCTCATTTTCCATTACTCAATCATTCGGAGCTACGAACGGCATATATTGAGATTCAGAATCAAAAGGTATGCATTTTATAATTATTATGAGCTACTGGGCATGTTTGTGTGTGTATCTCACTCTATAAAGAAAGGCGGAGTCACATAGTTATGGGGGCAAGTGACAGTGAAAATAAAAACTTGTCGGGATAATTTTTTTTTTTAAAACAAATATTAGTAAATGAACCGGCTTAACTTATGAGAGAAAGATTTAAGATCTAAAAATTTTCAGTTAATATGTGTGTGTCAGAATTGTGCAACAAGGGTTAAAAAAATTCAGTTAGCAATTTTAACTAGGTTTGTGTAGCAGGGTCGACCCAGACAAGCCCGAATGCAATAAGTGACTCGAAGAACAGACCGAATGATATTCGAATTTTACTTCGGACAAAATAACTTGGAATAACAAAATTAAATAATAATTTATAGCATTATATATTGCTATATAGATTGGGATAATCTTATTTAAATAAAATCATGTAGAGAAAAACAAAAAAAATGAAATTAATGGGAATTGTTGTGAATTGAGTTGAGTAATTGCAATTTACATAATTCAAAAGTATTTTAAAAAATTAAAAATATTTTTTTATGATATAATTAATATAATCGAACTCATTTGGTCCAGGTCTTGGTGGGTTAGGACAGATTAGTGTCACCGGTTGAAATTTTAGTAGAAAATGACAGACAATTTATATAGACTTGAGTTTAGACTAAACATCTATGCCTGTTGATTCTCGTTTAATATAGTTGGACATGAAAATATTTTCTTTACAACATCATATTTTCAGGTTTATTTTATACACACATATAAGATTGTGCAATATTCATTCCAGTTTGCTCCAATTTTCTTTTTCAAATGTAGTATATTATAATATGTATCACTACAACATATTGGGCTTAAGACTACGGTTTTTAGTTACGGTTATTAACTGTAGGTAAATTTGGGCCTTAAATGGAAAAGGCCCACGGTGATGAACTGTAGCCTAATTATTAACCCTAATTTTAATCTTATAATTTTAAATAGAAACGTCATATCTCACTTCAGCACTCTTCTCCGATATGATCTAAAGCGATCACAATTGAAGCTCGCACTGCAGCAACAACGACCACAATTCACGCACCTGCCCCACCGTCGGCGGCGGCTTCAAGCTGTTCGGTGTATGGCTCACTGGTAGCTCAAGAGCACGACTATGGGAATCTCTTTGTGCGCGCACAACCATTCGTCCTCCGCCCACTCCACAACCGCTTCACCTAACCCTAGCTCGCAGTCTGTCGGACCTGTTCCACGAGTCGATTCATGTCCCGACAGCTACTTGTCCAACGATAATGGTCACGCCTCCTCCAATCGTTGTGGCAAGAGGAAGAAAGGTAACTCAGAGAAGCTCGAGTGCGTCTTTGAAGATTTAGCATTTTTTTTATAAAAGAAATTGGATTATTGATCGTAAATTTGATTACGAGATTTAATAAATTGTCCATTTTTTTTAATTTGCTGTTGATTTTCACTTTTACTTGAAGTTGAATGGGCTATTTTTGGTGTTTCTGTGTGATTGAAATGATTCTAGGTTTTTTGCTTTTTCATTTTACAGTGATTTGCTAAGATACTCTTCTGGTAATCAATGAGCTAATGTTACACTACGTTTATTTTCTTCTAGTTACATACTTCTCAATTTGTGTGTGATTTTCCATTTGGTTCATTGACTCTTTATTTTTTGAAGAGTATGAGAAGGTACTTGAAGAGAAGTGGAAGGCTCTGCTAGCACTGAAAACAGAGGAATATTAACACAACATGCTTATGTTTAGATATGTAAACTTACTGAGATTTTGGGAAGTTAGAGTTGCAGTTTGGGAGAAATCACTGTTCAAAACACAACAACTTTATATGATGTGGAAATTGTAAGGTTAGCAAATTCTCAAATAGTGTAGAATTGATTGGTAATTGTGACTAATTGGTTGAATTTGGGGTGTTCTGTGCTCTGGTTCGTTACAGATTCTCTTACATAATTACATTTGAGCAGACTTGCTTCTCTTGGAAGATTTTATCGATTTTTCATTCATAAGAACGTGTATGTTTGGCGTGAAACAATCTAGAATTGTTAGATCAGCTTTCCAGAATGCAACTGATGAAGGTTTGGAACAAAGCTTTATAGTGTACAATCTTATTTGATTGGAAATCGTAAGGTTAGCAAATTCTCAAATAGTGTAGAATTGATTGGTAATTGTGACTGATTTGTTGAATTTGGGGTGTTATGTGCTCTGATTCGTTACAGATTCTCTTACATAGTTAAATTTGAGCAGAATGGTTATTTTTCTAGCTTCTCTTGGAAGATTTTATTGATTTTTTCGTTCAAAAGAACGTGCATATTTGGTGGTAATTGTGGCTAATTGGTAGAATTTGGGGTGTTCTTTGCTCTGGTTCGTTATAGATTCTCTTGGATAGTTGCATTTGAACAGACTCGTTAATTTTCTAGCTTCTCTTGGAAGATTTTTTCTATTTTTCTATCATACGAATGTTTTTGTTTGGCATGAAACAGTCTAGAATTGATCAGTTGCATTAGAGATACTCTATTTCTGCTGCTTTTAAGGTAGTTGGTGAGTCAATTCCAGAATGCAACTGATGAAGGTTTGGAACAAATTTTTTTACTGTATGAACTTATTTGGTTGTAAATTATAAGCTTAGTAAATAGTTTCGAATTGATTAGTAATTGTGACTGATTTGTTGAATTTGGGGTTCTGTGCTCTGGTTCTTTACAGATTCTCTTACATGGTTGCATTTGAGCAGAATTCTTATATTTACAGCTTCTCTAGGAAGATTTTATTGATTTTTCGTCATGAGAATGTGTGTGTTTGGCATGAAACAGTCTAATGAGCTTCATTAAAGATACTCTAATTCTGCTGCTATTAAGGTAGCTTTTGGAATATTTTTTTATGGAATGGGAATGGGAATGAGAATTGGAATTATATTCTTATTCCAAAGACAATCCCATGAACGACAAGTGTCAATCCAATCTCATTCTCATTCCCTAACAAAAGTTCTAATCCAAATGCGACCTAAGTCTTTTTTGTCAATCACTTGTGATGTTTCCGCTTCTTCTAAGTTTAGCCTCTGAATCTATATGGCAAGATGTTCTTCCAATTTGTCTAAATTTTAGCTTTGTTGGTGTGTTCCTTCACTCGAATAGCAACATTTAGCGCTTGCTTGATCATTGATTTGGTGATTATCTAGCTGCTAGACTTGGGCGATCACAGTGATGTTCATAAAAGAAAGAAAGTGGCAGCATGCATAATGTGAAATTAGAGCTAACAATTTAGACTTCTGGTAGGACCGTTAGCATCCGAAACCCGACCTGCATTTATTTTTCCATTTTAGGTTGCGCAAATAGACTCGATGAATTCTCGGGTCAGGTTTTTCATGAAAGAGTCCTAGAGTTTTATAGTGTTTTAGAGTATAAGAAATAGCTTTATTCTTCTGTAGCTAATTCTAGAGAGAGGCTATGCTGATCAGATTGGGTTTTCCATGAAAATATAATGATCGGATCGGGCACCAACACCCAATTCAACTTGAGTCACGCACCACATGCGGAAGGGGTGAGGTTTTCTTAACCCGTACCCGTACCTGAAATCTGAATTATGAGCTCTTCCTGAGACATATACTCTCTGGCACATATAATAGGTAATGTGTATTCAAGGAAAAAAATTACCTCGGATAATTTCATGAATATAATAGTACAAGGTCATGAGAATGGCAAATGGTGAATGATTTGAGCTGTTGTAGAATGTTTATGTTACTATATTCATTGGGTTAAATCTAAACATTATAGATTAATACTTACTGATTGGTTATTATTGTTGACAGAATCAAAAGAGAAAATTGTCGCTAATTTGGCAAACTTTGCTTACGATCCTTTCAATTATACCTTTCTACGCCAGGTTTATAAATTGAACTTTGATATTGGAAGAATTTTGTTTTAAATACAAACTTAGTTATTTTGTTCCTTTTCTGATGCATAATTGTTTACATATATAATTTTTAAACAACTCAATATTTTGGAACTCTTCCCCGACTGCATAACGGAACCAAATGAGAAGCTCATGGAATTTGGGATTGGAGGGATTTGTAATGCTTGTGTTGGTAGGTTGACCACTCTGCACCTTTTGGTTGATCTCACAGTAAACCCTAATGGATATAACTTTTTCGTATCCGTCCCTTCCGAGATCCTACGAATGTTTTGACGTAATGATGAATTGAAATTTTCTGACATTTTGTTTATTCTGTAGATCCGTCGAATGCATCAACCGTTGCTCAATGTGGTGGGATCCCTCTTGTTATTCAATGTTTATCAAGCCCGGTTACAAATACTGTAAGTAAAAAAGCTGTGGTTTGTGTTGTTTCATCTCAAAACTTCAAAAAAATAAAGCTAAAAACCACACCCAATTCAGACCTTTCATGATGCTCTATATACAAAATAGCATCGAAACGGTAATGTTTATTTAAATCTGTTTCATTGCTAATAATTTGTTCTTTTTGCAAAATCTTCTTCAAATTCACTTCCACAATATATGTTTTTTAGCCCGTGAATAGGATATTTACTTGCCATACATGTACAACTAGTAATGCTACTATCTATACCCAACAATTTGGGCGCAGTCTTATGCTAACCTTATATGATGTTATTTTGTTACTAAAGCTTGTTTCTGTGTTTGGGTAATGACAGATGGATTCAATTTTTGATTCCTAATTGTCTTTTAACTATCTTGATTTTACTTGTTTAGCAAGAGCTTTAGGAAACTATGTATGTATGTTCTTCTAATAAATGAATTACTTGGTTGTGTAGAAACTATGTATATACATTTCAGCTCTTACACAGTGCTTCTCTCAAACCTTCCAAAAACATTGTAAGTCTTCTCTGTCTCTGTTAGCTTAGAATAGCCATGAATCACTCAACTCTCTTTTAACTTATTACTGATTTGTGTCCCTCACTATTGCTTACCATTTTCATTGTTTGTAAAGAATCTTCATTTTCTTAATTACTCGCAAGTCTGAACTTTTATGGTTTTTAATCTGCAAGTAGTTTCACAGTTTTTTGTTTCTCGTTCTTCTTGATTGTTGCAAATTTTTTAGTCTCCGTTTCGATTACAAATTTTTTGCTTACCCTCTATTGCATTGTTCTGGGTAGCTATAGATTGTCTCTGCTTCCTTTTTAAGTCCTATATTTGCACAAACTATGTGTCATTCATATACCTATATGGTTTTAGTACAATCAAAGAATCAGTTAAATTTGCCATGCCTGCTCATTATCAGATCAAAACAATTGACACAATTTGTAAATCATTTGAACACATATGTATGAAACAGGAACTGAATAAGCAAAAGTTTTAAGATAATAATTAGCCAACAAACTAGGAGATCTATAGCTAGCAAGAAGGAATCATTGGCTTCTCACATGCTTGATTTGCAGGCTAAAATTAGCATCCTATATGATTGAGTTGGTAGTTGGGTAACCAAAATGCAGGCTATATGTAAGTATATAAACTGATTCTGGTACTGATTGGTAACGTTGAATTTAGAGGTGTTTTGAGCTTAGTTTACTGATTGGTAACAAAATAACATTTCAGTTCTGTTGTAGCTATTGTAGCTCTGGTCTTGAATTGCACTATCTACGATCACTGATGCAAGCAGGTAATTTGATTGAGTTGGTTGTTGGGTAACCAAAATAATGATTTTCTTTATCAGTGTTCTTAAACATGTCATTAAGGTGTTGTGTTTGATTTTCCTGTTTATGTGCTGGCACATTTGAATAATTGTTGAGCTGAAACTTTGATGATTTGGTATATGGATCTACTTGTCGAATGATAATTTTTTGGTGAACTCAGGGCTGCAAGATATACATTTGAATGCCATGAGTCTAAGTGATGTGTGCACTAGTAGTTATTAAATTACTGCTGTAAACTGTGTCACTGTTTGAAAAAAAAATGAGATATCTGAACATGTCAGTGGGTTAGTGAAAAATGCGAGGGTTAGGTTTACTGCAATATGTATTACTATAAAAGGTTCCATCACAATCCTGTTTAGCATCTTGAATGTTGGACCTGATTGTTTCTCCAGCACATAGTTGAAAAAAAAAACTCAAAGTGCTTTTAAACTTTTCCTCTTTGCTGATGTGGTGCTAATTACCCATTAAAATTAGGTTCTTTATGGCTATAGAGATGCACTGATAACTTCATTCTAAATTTTATCCTTATTTTGAACTCATTTCTAAACAAGGAGGAGGCTGATGCGCGATTAGGTTCTTTTGGTTCCTATTTTTCTTCTGTTTTTATTTTTAATTACTGTTAAAGCACAAGTTTTAGGTTGGGTTTATTTTTACTGTTAAAGCACAAGTTTTAGGTTGGGGAATTTTCCTTTCAGCATTTTGTGCTATTTTTATTATCCTTTTGTTGTTTCTGCATCCCTAGTACTCATGGACCTTGGTAATATTATGCAGCAGGAAGAAATCTAGTACTTCAAAAGAACCAAAGGCAAAGAAGGCTAAAGCGGACAAGAAGGCTAAAGATCCAAACTTGCCAAAACGTCCTCAACTTCATTCTTTATCTTCCTGTATGATTATCCCTCTTTTGTTCCTTTTCATTTTGCATCTCGCTTCAACAATGTTTATAATAATTGATTATAATCATTGCCTTTTAGGGATGAGTTTAGGAAAACATTCAAAGAAGCCAATCCAGATTCTAAGGGTGTTAAGGAGGTAAAAACCCATTAAACTGTTTGGTACAATTTTTGGTCTGCTTTTTTGTTTACCTCTTCTTTTGACAATGAAATTCTTTACTGTTTTCTTGGTGAAACATAGGTTGCAAAGGAGGGTGGTGAGAAGTGGAAGTCCATGACAGATGAAGTAAGCTTTAGTTTATGTTTTGTATTTCCTTAGTGGATGTTGGAATATACAATCATTGTTACATTGTGTTAACCTGTGGTTCTTCAATGGTTCTACTTCAGGAGAAGAAGCCTTATTTGGACAAAGCTTCTGAGCTGAAAGTAGAGTATGAAAAGGCCATGGAAAGTTACAGTTCTTCTTAAGGAGATGTAAATGTTCTTTCCTTATTCTTATCTATTTCATTTCTGGTTTCATGAATCAACAATGCCTCTTGTTGTGAGTTTAACATTAGTTTGTGCTTCTTCAGGATGGAGATGCAGAGCAGGTTTCAGACAAGGAAGCTGAAGTATCTGATAATGAATAGCTAGGAGTGTTGGGATCAGTTCTAATATTTTGTTTTTTCTCACTGGTAGTTCCTATTTTGTCTAAATTTAGAGCATTGTAAAGTTTGAACTCAATTTGCTGAATGAAATTAGTCTATAACAGACTTTTGAACCTTCAATCTCTGCTCCATTCATGGTTGATTGTAAAATGCATAGTAGGATATGAAGACAATGTTTTTGTAAGAGTAAACAACATGTGGGGTATATTGAAAAGAAGAGAAAGTACAACTAGATAGAAATTGGACTAGCAATGACTGTTATGAAAATGAAATGTTTCCTTGGTGTCCTCTCTTTCTGAGTCAGCATCTTACTGGCTCAACTCAACCTCCCATTATTCTTTTCCCCTACAAGGTGGCATAGGTTTGCCACATAAGCATAGATTGTGAGCATAAGCAGCTACAGGAAAAACATTATAAGGTCTGCCTTGTGGGATCTCTCCACACAATCTGTTATTCCTAAAATTTGCATGCTTTAGGCCTTTCAGCTCCAACATGCTGCTTGGGATTTTCCCTGCCAGCTTATTGATTGACAGATCAAGCCATTGAAGCTTCTTCAGGAGCCCCAAACTTGCAGGGATTGTGCCTGTTATTTGGTTCCTTGAAACATCCAACTTCTCAAGCTGAGTCAAGCTTGAGATTGAATTGGGAATTTGGCCTGCAATGCTGTTTCTTGCTATGTTGAGCACCTTCAAGCTCAAGCCTTCTCTGAACTCAGGAATTGCCCCCGATATCTGATTCTTCGACATGTCTATATCCTCTAAAAAGCTGCTTGTCTTGCTGTTTAGAATCCCAGTGAGAGACCCAATTATCTGATTTGAATGGAGATCAATGGAGGATAGCCCACCTGGCAATCTGATTAGTGAAAGATCAAACTTGAGCTGGTTTCTTGAGAGCTTCAGCTTCTGCAAATTAGACATGTTGGTGAAGAAATTTGTGAGTCCATTGGTGAATTGGTTATCTGATAGATCAATGGAGTTCAAGGAATCGGCTTTTGCAAAGCGAGGGAGTGTTCCTCTGAGCCTACACCCGGCTAAATGAACATTTGATAGAGGCCTGTTTCGGATCCAATCAGGAATTGTTGTTAACCTGAGATTGTTGTAGGACAGATCTATCGACAAAAGAGAGGGAATGCCTCTAGCAAGGGCACCCGGTAAAGGACCCGACAAGGCATTTCTAGACAAGTTTAGGTACCAAAGGTTGCTTAACCCCGAAATGGATGCGGGAACTTGGCCGTGAAGCTGATTAGACCCGAGTGAGATTCTAGTGAGGGACTTCATCCTCCCAATCTGGTCAGGAACTTTACCGGTGAGCCGGTTAAGACTCATCGACAAGTCCCGAAGATTGAGCAAGTTGCAGAGGGAATTGGGTATTCCCCCAGATATTTGGTTATTGGAGAGGTCCATAAAGGTAAGGTTTTGGTAAACCCCAACAAAATCTGGTAAGGACCCAGATATTGAATTGAAGCTGAGGTCAAGATACTGCAAATTCTTGAGGTTTTTGAAGGTGGGAGGGATTGGACCAGAGAGGGAGTTTCTAGGCAGATTAATCTGGAGAAGGTGTCTGAGGCTCCCTAGGGTTGAAGGAATGGGACCCTCAAAATGGTTTCCACTGAGAGAGAGAATACTGAGTAAGGGCAGGTGACCTAGAAATGGAGGGATGTGGCCTTGGAGGGAATTATCCTCTAGAACTAATTGGGTCAGATGGGCAAGATTTGAGAAGCTCTCAGGGATGGTCCCAGTAATATGCTTCATACCAGTAATCACCAAAACCTCCAAGAACTGTAAACTGCCCAGAGAAGGGGACAGAGTGCCCTTCATATAAAGGCCTCTCTCACTCACAGGTCTCTGCAACTGTAGGGCAATGACTCTTCCAGAACCTTCTGGATTGCACTCCACACCCTCCCAATCTCCTCCACAGCAGTCTCTGCCAGTCCAAGAAGCTAAAATCTCTGTAGTGTCTTTGAAGATTCTTGATTTGAAGCTCAGAAGAGCCGCTCGATCGGCCTCCGAGCAAGAAGCAGTTGTTGGAGCTGATGAGGAGGGTTTTGAGAAGACGAGAAAGATGGAGTATATGAGGAGAAGCCATTTTCGGACCTGCATTTTTCCTGTAAATTTTGAAAATTAGAGAAGAAGAAAAAAAAAGGGAAAAGAAAATGAAGTAACGAAAATGAGATCTGACAAAGGTTGGTTGGTTTGGTTTGACGTAGACAGGAAGATTCAATGATGGATGTGAATGATGTTATGTCTGCTATTTATAGTAAGTAGCTACAAATGGTTGGAGTTTGAATTGTAGGAGGGGAATTTAAAACAACCGCAAGTAAATTCAAGAGGGTTAGGATCAAAATCACGGGGATTCAAATGTGTAATTTGAACGTTGGGACTGTTGGAGCGCACCGGGTTCAATTATTTGAAAATATTTCAGTGTTTGCTTGGCTCCGGAAATAAATGTTCCTGCTATAGCTATAGTGTTCCCTGGGTTGCAACTTGCAACAAGTAACTTCACCTTTTCTTTTTTCTTTTTTTAACCGTAAAGAACAAATGCTTTTCGTTTTATGTTCTTATGGAAACGTGAATAAAAAAAGTTTGAAATTCAATTCTTGGCTACTCTCGTAGTGATTGGAGGTAGTAATGCGGCACAACCGTGAATTTTACGTTTTTGGGCTAAACATTTTGTTATCGTGTCGTGATCGTATTGAAAAATAAAATATATTTGGTAATTATGTTGTGTTTATGATTGATTAATCGTGTTGCAACATGTCCAACACGTGCTCTTAAGGGTAAAATTATAAGTCAATTATAATAACATATCAAATTTGTTGGGTTGTGCTGAGTCAAACATGTTAGATAGTGTTGATTCTATTGTGCACTACAAAATGTGTCGGGATGTGCTCGTCAATCATGTTGTGTCAATTCAATCCATATAATTATCGTGTTCATGTTGGATTGTGCAGCACACAAAAACTATATCTGACAATGTGGGCTCCGGGCCAAAAACACACGTGTTTTTGTCAGACAACTTTTCAATAGTTTTAACATATTTACAAAATATAAATGCACGAGTTTTGTAGCCAATTAAGCCCACTACCCAAATTGACAAACATACAAATACGACACACAATTGTCAGCTCTATTCACGACGGCCCTACATTGCTAAATAAATTGGAACAAAATTAAGTGTGAGTAGGAATTTTAACGCCGCAGAAGAAAGGTTATAGCTATAGCGATTGGTTCGTGGCTTGTCCGTTGACAAAATCAATAAAATGATCTAAAATTCATAATAGTGGAAATGGGGTGCGGTGATTGCGCTGGAAGAGAGACAGGGTGGTCGTAATTTCTTAAAGCCAAGAAGATAATTGTCTAAAATGGGTCTTTTTGAGGACCCCATGCATAATAGAGGGTCCTACGCTTGAAAACCCTAATAAAAATGATTGTCCACACCACATTTAGACCAAGTTGACGTTATCGAATTCAAATTCTTAACAACTTTTTCCCATGAAATTTATAAAGCTTATACCTAACCACATTAGGTCTTGTTGCATAAATATTCGGCCCGAGTCATCAACCAATTCGGCATTTATTCATCACTTCTGCCCAGACCCATCGGTAGGAATCATATTTAGAGCCCTCATTATGAATGCATATGTGAATGCATCTTCTTGTAGTTTCTCAAATCTGCATCCAAAAAGAGTACCCCACATTATACCACCAGGTGTTTCCGAAATGAAAACGACATAAAGAAAACAAAACAAAGCAATTAGATCAGCAAAAAAAATCGGCGGGATGCATATTTACGAAGGGCTACAAGGAAGCAATGCAAAGTTTGAAATGTTTGTGAAATTGTAAAGTATACCAGCACAAAAGATGGGATAACCCAGAAACTTAAACCAAAATTATAAACAAGATTAATAAATATAGAAATATATATATATATATATATATATAGATAAACATGTGTTCTTGTGTGTGTATGGCTTCATGTAGGGCAAAAACTGCACAAAATATTACCTTCCCGACTTTGAAAAATGTCCAGCACCGAGTTCACATTTAAACAGTAGTACATTGTCATCAGTCTTCATATCCCTTAGTTTCGCAACAAACTTGGCAGGTTCTGAATACATGACGCGTGGATCTGTCATGATATAAGAGAGTTTAGGTATGTCAGTATTACATACATAACGCGTGAACTAAACTATATTTAATAATAATGCATCAAATTTGACTTGGAACTTAATCAGTATCTTATCCGTACTAACCTTTTTAGCATCTGAAATTTACATAGTATTACTAGATAACAATATTAGGAGAGGATTTAATGAATGATATGAACCTTGAAAGATCTAGTGGTCAGTAAAGGGAACCATCTATTCTATCCAACCCAAAGCGGTTGGAGAAGAGGATTCAAGTTCAGTGGAAACAGGATCTTCTGTCATAGCACGGCATATACACTACATAACTGCGTTATAAGTTAACAGGTACACTCCATATGTGAAACGATGAGCTTGGAAGCTAAAGAGAGGAGCCAAATTACCTATGGAACATATATGCATGAGTTCTAATGGATTGAAGAGGAGCCAGAAACTTTCCAGCAGGCATATACATCCCTAGCCCGTAACAAGCCCTCAGCTATTGAAACTATATTACCTAATATTTTATGCTGCTAAAAAAACTAAATATATAATAAGGCTTTCTCCTTCCAAGATTCTAAATTCTAACTGAACATCACACCATTCCAATGAGAATCTAAACTGTAAGAATGTTAAGGAAGTAGAAGCAAGCAATCAATCGAATCCCTCCCCAAATCACCCACATGAGTCTTTAGGCACATATGCTTACCATTTAAACCTGCTGTAACAAGAATGTCCGGGTAATTTTGCGCCTTGACCTGAGTAAAATAATGCTAGAGGTCAGATAATAGATTACTAGACGCAAAACCGAATGACTACATTCATGATTCAACTGTGTCAAGACTAAAGATGTTTTGCACGTTGCTCACATTATCAACAGGTGAATATGACTTCATGTAGTAGTAAAACTCCTCCTTCCTTGGATCACCCCATTCCTGCAGCAAGAAAAACATGTCAGCTAGAACCAGGAGGCGAGTACCAACATAACCAGGGTTAAAACTTAAAAGCATCAGCCTTGTAAAGTGAATGACAATCTTGTAGGAGAGTCTGGATGGTTACTGTACATAGAAACTGTGAAACTTGAAGAGACATTAGGGGGTAAGAGTATGAAATACTAAGCTCGGAGATGCAGCCCAATAACTTGAATTTCAGTGACCAATTGTTTGTATTAACATATATCACTCCACATTTATTATCTGAAAAATCCACTAAAAATGGGATAAGTAATGAATATGGATGGATTGATTATAAATACATGATCATGCATTTTGCAATCACATCCAGTGGGTGTGACGCATCAAAATATTCATATATGATATGTTTAGACTTTAGACATTGCCAATATCCAGTAAGACAGTTGATATGCATTCCCTGAGGATTTTGAATCTTTCCCTGATAGTAGTGTAATCTTAGTGGATGAAATATATCAAATCTAAATGTAATTTTGAAAAGCCTATGTAAATCTTTTAAATCCTAATTCTTGCACAGATGCACATATTAAGTTATTAACATCAAAGCACATTAAAATAAGATGTTTCATAAATCTTTTCTCTGAAGGTATTTTATACTAACCTGACAAGATCAAATTATCATGATATGATCATCCAATGTGTTAACCTAGCCAAAAAGGAGAAAAAAATCTGAAAAGAAGAAAATTACCTCCCACTCAGAGGTCGTAAGAGGGATAGTTGGATCTAGCATTGTAGTCAGAACATCTACAAAAGGTACACCAGCAACTGCAGCCTTGAACAAATCAGGCCTCATGTTAATAACAGCACCTATGAGCAATCCACCAGCACTTCTTCCATTAATACACAACTTCTCCTTTGAAGTATACTTCTTTTCTATCAAATACTCGGCACAAGCAATAAAGTCTGTGAAAGTATTCTTTTTCCTTAAGAATTTCCCATTTTCGTACCATTGCCTTCCCATTTCACCACCCCCACGAATGTGTGCTATCACAAAAATAAAACCGCGATCTAACAATGACAGCCTTGAGGCTTTAAAGCTTGGATCTATGCATATCTGCTTGCAATACAACATGCGCAAGTGTTAAGCAAGTTCAAATCAAACTGTAGAAACTGGAAAACAATAAAAGGCTAGTACTATAGTCTATAAGAATGGAAGGACAAACCCTTCATGCTAACAACTTTTGACACTCAACTGAAAAGATCTTCCAATCAATGGAAGATACAAGTATGCAAAGTATGGGTCAAGTACATAACATAAATTATTTGAGCGGCGTATTAATTGGTATCTATATAAATTTTATGATTGGAACAGCTTTTAGACAGGACTGACTAAAAGTATCCCAGCAATGTAACTCTAAGAAAATATTTTAAATATAGGAAGTACAGACATCCTGATTATCAGTAGCAAAAATTGCACTTAGTTCTTCCGTTACCTCATAAGAACCATAACCATAAAGTAGCAGTGGATCAGATCCATCAAGTTTCACAAGATTCCTCCGATAAACAATTGATAAGGGAATCTCAGTGCCATCTGGAGCAATGGCCCATTTCCTTTCAGTTATATAGTTAGATGCATCAAAACCTCCCAATACCTGAACGAAACCAGGGAATTAATTAGTACACAACATGCATATATTTAAGAGAGGATTAAATGCGTAAAGAATCAGATACAATGCTACAGTGACCAAAATGTGCAATTGCATGGTTTTTTTATTCACACAACACACATATTTCATCTGCACTTTTACACAAAATCCCACACATGCATGAGTCATCACGCTAACCTGGGTGCATTATTAGATTTCATATGGCAAAACCTTTCATTATATGTAGACAATTAATAAGATTATCAGAGGCTTTGAATCATGTTAAATTCTGAAAGGACATTAATTAAAAAAAAAGGGATGATTACACGTTACTACCCTGTTAGATACACATTTTGCATGTTACTACCCTAAACATTTTTTTCGTTGCACATTAATACCCTAAACTTTTTTTCGTTGCACATTACTACCCTAAACTAAAAAAATTCATTCCATCAGTTAACTTTGACGGAATTTGACTCTCTCTCATCATGTGCATGCACATGACTTCAATATTTTCTGAAAATGTTTATTATACTCTTCTTCTTCATTGGTCAAGAACAAGTTCGCCGGGAACTTCAAATTTTCGCCAGAAATTCCCAAAATTCCAAATTAAACACCGAAATTTTTTAATATCATCTAAAAATTACACAATGTTACATTAATCGAACCAAAACCAAGAAAGCCTTGTTCTATTTTATTTTAGCTCATCACAAACAGAAACAAAAACAAAACAGTGTCCATGTAAGAAGAGAAGCACAAGAAAAAGAAGCAAAAACACCAACACCATATGACCAAACCACTCCCAAACCAGCCTCCGATTTCTCCTTCAAGCTTTTTTTTTTTCTCTCTCTCTCTATTGAGAACCTAAACCAGATCAGAAGGGGGGGAGAGAGGGGGGAAAAATTCAAAACCCTAAATCACTCACAATCAAAAATCAAAACCCCAAACCGATCTCTGCTTGAAACCCATCCTCTGCCGCCGAAAGCCCTTTTGGCCGGAGCTCCATCGCGCCTCCATTCGCGACCGAGAGCGCCGCCATCGGAGTGGTCTCCGTCCGGAGTTTCCGCCGCCGCAACCCTTCCTCTCTCCTTCGCCGGCCCCTGGACTATTGTAATGGGTTGAGAAGTGGGTTTGTGGTTGAGCTGAACAAGAAGATGAGGATTGTATACAGTGATGGATATTTTGTGGAGCTGCTGGGGAAGGACGTGAACCAGTTGTGGACTAAGTACAAGGCCACCTTTGCCCAGTGAGCTACAACTGATTGCTTGCAGTTGCTAATGCCAGACATGCTTTATCTATACAAAAATAAATATTGTAATTTTACATTTTATGAAATAATAAGAAAATAAAGAATATTGTCCTACTCCCGTTGTGAGAGAGAGGGAGGGAGGGAGACGAACAAATGCAGCATTTGTTCTTGTTTTTGTTTTTTTTTTAATTATTATTATTATTATAATAATAATAATAAAAATGAAGGGTACTATTTTTTCAAGTTAATTGACGGAACATTTAACGGATTGGAAGAAAGAAAGTTCAGGGTAGTAACGTGCAAAAAGTGTATCTAACAGGATATTATTTTTAACGAGTAATTATCCAAACAAAACAAAAAATTGTCTAATACAGTTTTTCACATAATAAGTATTCCAGTCCTAATGATTAACTTGTAGAAGAAAAAAAAGTGCAATAATCTTCTAGTTTTTTTTTTTTTTTTTTTGAATTGATGCATCTTCACAAGTGCCCACCAAAATTTAAGCCTTCGTGTCGAATAAGCCAATAGTAAAAAAGTTTTCTTTTTCTTTTTTGGTCCGTAAGTCCATTGTCATTTAAAACCTACCGAAATGGCCAACAGAATTGAACTGGAGATGATAGAGGAGGGTTCACACCTCCAATAGTATAAAAGCAGGTGCCACTATAAAGAACTAGATGAAGTACAAGGATAATAATAGTACAGGCTTGATGTAACGAAAACGTAAGAATGATCTGACCATTCAGAAATGGGAGAAATGGTGGTTGTCCAACTTGAAAAAACTATATCCTAAATGAGAAATCCAAGGGAAAGCACTGAAACTACTTTAACACATTGAAGTTCAATGGAACAAGGTCTCTTACTGTGCCAAAATAGCAAAAGCTAAGTGAAAAAGTACAAGTGAATTATTATTCTAATTTTAGAATTACAAGAGCATCAAGTCTCTAAGAATTGCAAAATATGTAATAAAAGTTGCCAGTGTAGATCAGTAACAATACCTTGACATTGTTGGGAATGAAATAGTGGCATCAGTTACAGCAAAATATATTTCTACATAGCACGGGTTTTAACAATCCAGTTTTATAATTGAGTGCACCTCTTCGATAGCAACTTTACCTTACTCATCTAGAATTCTTCTCTTAAAAACCCAAGGGCCTTGTACTACAGATTATTCCATGAAATATTGATGGAAACTTATGGCTCAATGAAGCAAATACGTGGTTATGAGGTACTGAAAAATTTCCACAATTTAAGGATGTGGGAAATTAATGAACATAACATCATAACAATAGAAGGGTCTTATTTTATAGATATGAACTAAAATAAAATGAAAGCCCCAGCCTTAATAAACTAGAAAACTTATTTATTTATTTTCTATTACAAGAGCGGTGAAAGAGTTTTCACAGATGATAAGAAATCATTTTCATGTGAGATATAAGAGAAAATATCTATGCCTAGAGAGCCCATGCAATACCAAATTTTAATGCAGGGGGAAATCAGAAAGTAATTAGCTTACCGTTTCAACCTTCTTCAAAACAGATATGCCTGCGTTCATATCGTAATCATATACTGACAGAGGTGTCCTCATTGAGCTATAAGAGAACCGTAAAATGCTGGAAGAAAACTGTGAATCTGATGGATCCACTGAATATACAGGGTCAATAAAATCAACAGCCTGACCCCCTTGAAGGCTTACAAGTGGTTCTCCAACAGCTGGAAGTCGATAAGTAATTACTTTAGGCAGACCATTTTCACGCTCATATACAACGAGATGATCACTAAACAGTTGTATGTCCTGAATTTTTACACTGTATAAACCCAAAACATTGTAAGGGTCATTGTAAACCATAAGTTGAAGAGAGCCAATTGGCATGCAAAGTAAGCAAGAGATTGAATAACGTGTCTACACAACTTGCAGTGTTGTGATATATCAAACACCCTTCCCCTGGAACAGTTTCTTTTGTATAAAGTACAAAAAAATCACTAATACAACTAGCATATTCACATAAAAAGCAATATCAGTTTGTTACTGCCAACAGGGAAAAGAAAAAAATAAAAACGCATTACCTTTCTCTGTGAGGCAGAAGCACAATAGTTTCAGATGTATTATCCACTGGACAAGCTAGCAGCTCTGAATTGAAAAACTCGGTGCTCCTCCTCTTAATAAAAAAATGATTTCCACGATGGCTAACTGTTGTATCAATGCCATCTATACGAGGTGTCAGCGCTTGGAGCCCTTCTTCAGGATTTGAATTGTCAAGAGAGAAGGTGAACCTTGTAATCTTGCTTTCAGATCCCACAAACAAGAATTTCTTGCTCTCAGAAGCTTGGAGATCGAGAGAGAACATATCATCCTTTTCATGATAAAGGCAGCGATCGCTCGACTGGCTCGTTTCCAATTTGTGTAACCACACCTATCATATAAAATAAAAAAATTATTACATAACCATAAAGGTCAATTGAGTTATACTTAAGGGGGGGATTTTCCGTTAAGTAACCCACAAGCATGACACTATGCTCACTGCAATAGGTTACAACCAGCAAGGCAACAAGCTAAGATGAGAGCCAGGGACAGCTGCCTTAGACACTCGCTCAACTAAACAGTCAACCTATATTCAGTGTTGAAACCTAGAACTTGATGAAGACTAAGGTTCCCTTCACTAAAGCCAAAATACCCTCGCTTATATATAACTTCTTATTCATAACTCATAGCCTTCCCCTGAAGTTGGAGCATAGTATCAGTCATGCCTGGCTTTTTTCATATGAACTCAACCCTAGAACTACAAGTGGCATTAGTGAGGACATCAGCCAATTTCTCTTCTTTTCACACAAAGACTTGTAAGTATTAGATTTGGTTCATCCTTTCAGGAACAAAGTGATAATCCATCAGTTCTGTCATTTCATGAAACACGAGGTTTGAGGCACTATCAATGCCATATTGTTATCAGACCATAGTTGTGTTGCTCTAAGAGCACCATAGCTAATCTGCTCAAGATAATGAACCCACGTAAACTCCTCAACGGTGCAACCATGTCTTTGAGTTTGTCAAAGCAAGGGCATATGTGGAAAGTCAAACATTAATAAATGAGCGCAGGGTAGAACATGACTGACATAGAGCTTGTTGCTTAGCCAATGACATGATCAGAACAAAACTACTGACCTAAATATGAAATATAAAAGATCATTACCATGAGAAAGACTATTCTACGAAGCATTCAGAATAGAAACAACCTTATCTGGCCGGAGGATTTCATCCATTGTAATGTAAACTAAAGCCCCATCACCGGCCCACTCAATATATGATGTTACACCAGTTAAAGGTTTCCCCACCGGGGCTCGGGTCTCAGCATCAATAACATAAACAGAATATATCTCATCTCCTTTAGTGTCTTCAGCATATGCCACCAGCTTACTGTTGGGACTAACCTGAAGAAACAAAAACAGCTTAGAAAGGAACATTACAAAAAAGGAGCTCGAAGGAATACAAGTAAGAGCATTTGAATCACAAAAACCATAAACTTAGAAATTCAGTGGTTCTTACCTTGAAAGCACCAATACTATAATACGCATGCTCTTTAGCCTTGATATTTTCATCCAAGATAACATGTTCCTCAGGAGCATCAGGTCCGATTGGCATGATATCATACACAGAGGGCGGGGACTCAGTGTTCAATATGGGACGCCTGCAATGTTGAGCATACTCCATGCCCTCTAAAGTCCTTTTATAATAGTAGTAAGAACCTTCGCGTTCAGGGGCAGATATATCATCCTCCTTGATTCGTCCCCTTATTTCAGTGAACAGCTGATCCTCAAATGGTTTGGTTCCTAAAGAGCAGTGTACACGCATGCGATACATTTAATTATATAAGCTGTATGAGTTGCTAACACTGGTAGGATTTAAAGAGCAAAATCAAATGGAAGCAATGTGGAGTGATTAGATGTAAATTTTAGCTCAGTAACAGCAGTAGAAGATTCAAACTTCTGCCTGTGAGTGCATACATATCGTCCTTCTTCATTTCATCCCTTTATTTCAGTAAAGGGATTATACTGCCGTTCCAAAACAGGAGTGTACACCCAAATACATTGCAAAAATTAATGAACAATCAGTTACTGTGGCTGGAGTAGCAAATGTAGACCAATTGTAAGACAACTTTATAGTACCGATAGTCAAAGATCCAGAATTTTCTGGTTCTAAATGGATGATTACATGTCAATAAAAACCGGAATTTGAACAAAATTATACTGTAACAATTCTACTTTGCTGAAAATACAGAACTAGGAATCAAAGCCAGCATCGACCATCAACTGCAACAAAGGAAATGAATAAACGATAACCATACCAGACATGACTAAGTCAGTGTAGTCATTCTCTTGCTTGAGATAGGAGAGGACTTCGGGATTGGAGCGAGAATCGTCACGAATCCAGTAGTAGTTGTCGACTCTCTCGTCTCCGAACATCTCCATCACATGCTCCACCTTCTTCGCTACTGGCGGCAACTGAGAAGAATTTGACGATGCCATTGACATTGAGAACCCTGAGGTGAGGGAAGAGCTTCTCGCCTTGATGTTGATCCGGTGGAGATGGCGGTTTTGGAGCGAGTGAGCTCCGGAGAGTGAGAGACCTGAAAATATGACCACCACTGGGAGGTACAGAAGCCGCCCTTTCACGCCTTGGAGTTGCAGATGGCGAAGCGGAGAGAGCATTGTACATGTGCTACTGTACTTTACTTTTTTCTTCTTTTTTTTCTTCTCGGTATTGAGAAAACGAAAATCTAAAATTATCTCTATACTATTTCGTATTTAATGAATTATACCCTCAACTTTTGTTTGTGCTTATTTAACCCCTAAACGCTGTTAGATAACGCTGGTTTAGTTAATTCTCAGCAAAATACATGGTTTTTTTTTATTATTTAGGAAAATGTGCAAAAGCACCTACATTCATTGATTATCACGAGCTAAAACCGGATACAGGAAAAACGGAATAAACGAACTAGATCATTCCCCCCGTACACCCCAGTCTCAGCAAACCTAGCAACACTATGCGCAGCTTCATTAGCACTGCGTTTAATAAAACGAAAACTAATAAGAACAAACTCATCAATCAAACACACTATATCACGAACTACAAGCCCATAATGGCTTTTAACAGCTACACCCTTATTAATAGCATCAATGATCGTAGCCGAGTCGCTTTCTACAATCACCGACCGGTGTCCAACCCGCAGAGCCCACAAAAGCGCCTCCCGGATCGCTAGAGCCTCCCCAAGCCGAACCTCCCTACTCCAGCCACCCCAACGCTTCCATCCGCCTCCCACCCATCTCCCATCACTTCCCCGACCCACCCACCCAGCACCACTACCCTGCCCCTCCCCAAAAAATGTCGCATCCGTACACACCGACACCACCCCCAAGTCCGGTGCCACCCACTTCACTCTGCCACCAGAACCTCCCACCCCAACAGGTCCGGCCCCGGGCAAAATCCCTACTCTCTTCTCTGCCTCCTGCGCCCGAACCCAACCATCCCGGGTCTCACCCGCGATTTTAAGTACCTCCTCCTTTAATTGGCGTACATTTTCTCAATTAAGAAAATTCCTCCGTCTCCAAATAGCCCACCCCAGATAGAGTGCTTTACATACCTCAGTTTCAGAGCAATCTTTAACAAGCGCCCCAAACCAACTCCAAGCACTATTGTGTCCCTGGAATGTACTCGACAACCCAATCTCAGCCCAACATTCCCGAATATCCGGGCAACTGAAAAGAGCATGCCAAGTATCTTCAACAACCAACCCACAAGAACGACAATGAATATCCACATCAACATTCTTGGACAAAAGATGAGCCCCTGATGAGATACAATTAGTAAAAACCTTCCACCAGAAAATTCGTACCTTAGATTGGATAGGGGTCTTCCATAAAAGTTTCCACAGCTCAGCTTCCTCCTCCTGAATAACAGACGGCCGTAGAAACTTGTAAGCACTCTTCACTGAATACTCTCCGTCAGGTTCAAAATCCCACATAAATTCATCATCTACATGAAAAATAGGGAGCGGGATGTCCAAAATTTTATCTCGGATCACCTGCGGAATACCCAGAGCCTGCAACCTCGTCTCGCTCCAATTACCACTACCATACCCGAACAACTGATTTACCCGAAAGTCTCGGGTCCACCCAACCG
>JAYMTK010000537.1:0-21352 GCA_036897405.1 Pelargonium myrrhifolium
AAGATAAAAAGTTTGTAGGGATAACTCCAAAAGTAATGATGATTTTTATGTCTTTATTCAAAGACAAAAATGTCATTCAGTACATTTTCTTAATATGTGTGAAAATCTATAAAACGACACTTATTTTGAAACAGAGGTAGTAAAAAATATGGTAAATAAATCATGTATTGATTTTAGTCAATTTTCTTGGTTCTTACACGGTCAAATTTGAATAGTCAATCGTAACATTAAATAATATGACCGAGCAATTAATACTGAAATTCCCCTTTCTTTTTTTGAAACTGAAAATTCCCTTTTCGAATTTTTTGTCAAGAGCAGCACTATAAATATGGCCATCGAAAGACATTAAGAGACATCAAAAGAAAACCCTAGAGTTGTAAGTTGTAACAAACCAAAACCAAACCCATAATGGCTCCAATGATCCAAATTCTGTGTGCACTCATCTTCTTCAGTCTCATTAGTCAAGGTAACTAATTACTTGTATTCATTTTTTTAACTAGCAAATTCCTCATATTGTTAATTCTTGAAACCTAATTACATGTATTAATTTGTTTTCATATATGAAAAAGTATTTTTTGATATACAAATTTTTACATGTATTTAATATTATTAATACAAATATTAAGAGTAGAAAATAAAGAATTTTAGTGTTGTAATGAATTTATTACAAATATTAATATTTTGTATATCTTTTATTAAAATTCATTAAAAAAAATCTTTGTTTCATTTTTCTTTGATGGATTTGATGTATTGTAAAAAAAAGTGAATTAATGTGTAGCCCATCAAGTATGTATATTTTATATATATATAAACTTAGGGGAGTGGAACGACCACCCGCGAGATCTTGGTTTTTTTTAATGAGGTATCCATATTTTTTGGCTTAGGATCTTAATATAACATTGAGACATATGCATTTTTTACTTTAAACATTTTTATTAGTTATAATAAATCCTTCTCATTCATATATATATATAACCAGCAAATTACCAACATTTATTGAGTTAAACAGTTAAACAGTTTAGCTTGTATTGATCCTTTGGTTGATTCTTGATACCTAATTATATTATACGGAGTATATATTTGCAGGAAGTTGCCAACATACTCTCAGCGATGTGAAGATCAGCCAAAAAGAGAGTGGAGCTCAGGTAGGAAATAAACCCGAACGGAGCGTGACGATCAGCAACAATAGTCCGTGCACCGTTTCAGATTTAAAATTGGACTGCAAAGGATTTAGCACAACAGAGAAACCAGACCCTATGTATTGCACTGTTTCTGGTGATGATTGTGTGATCACCAACCAAGGCCAACCTGTCATTCCTCCATTGTCTTCCATCAACTTCAAATATGCATGGGACACTGCTTTTCCATTCAAGACTGCTTCAGGAACAGTCTCATGTTCTTAATTACATCTTTTTTTTTTTCTTCCTTTTTTGCTCCATCACTGTTATAATAATATCTATATATCTATATATGTCTTAATGTCGATCTACTACTTTTTCAATCATATCTTAATAAAATTTTAATGTGATTTTATGGCATTTGTTAGTTGTTTTATGAAAATTTTCATATTGTTTGACTATGCAGAAAAGAGAGAAAATAAATTACAGCAAGTGAGAATTTTTGTTTGATTATTGTATTTTTTATTTATTTCTGATTCACTAGTTTGTCACACGCAGTCTTGTTCTTTTTAGGGCTTCAAAATCATTGAACCTTTTTTTTGAACCCTAAAATTTGGGATTCACCAAATCTGGATATTACCAATCGAAATTGGTTCAAGAAATATCAAGACTTAAGGTGCATGTAGCTTACATGTTTAATATTACACGCATATTATTGATAATTTAATGAAGCTTATGCTAAATTATGGGTTGAACCTTTCGTAACCATATGTTGAAACCAACTAAAGTTCAAATAAAGTTTTATGAAAAGTTATGCCAAAACGTGAATTAATTACCAAACAATTTGAGTTTACGTGTAATTAATTTTTATAGAATAACAGAACACATAAAACAATAAGCAATCAACAAAAAGATATGTTGAAACAATAATATGAACCAAACTAACAACACCATAGAAACAAAACCCAATAATGTAACAGAGGGACAATATACGTGTGTATATATATATATATATATATATATATATGTAAAACCAGCAGCAACAAGTAAAAGACAAGCCCACAAATAAAGGTAAGTTACCACCAGCAGCAAAAAGGTATGAATATATATATGTATAAAGATAAGCCCACACAAAGAATCAAGGCCACAAATATATAAATATATAAGCAATGTCAATAAAATAAATTAAACAGCCCCAATAAACAGACCAACGCAAGCAACAACAAAAGCACCAAAAGGAAGAGATACAGACCAAGCAGTATCAGAACAAACCAGAGCAGATACACAACAGGTGCAGAAAATAAAAACGACAGAATAACCAGATTCAGATTCAACAGAAGCCAACCGAGAGCAAACGAAACAATGAAGGATAAGAACAGAGAAATAAAAGTTTAGAAAAACTTATCGAATCACTCAATTAAGAGTTGGCCTCAAGAAGAATATTGCCAATCTATGGAAATAGAACCAGACAATCCTTCGAGCAGGATAAGACGATACCAGAGAGTGAAGAACAACAACGATTTGATCAACGTCAGGTGCAAAATCGGAAGTCCAAAGAGCACACAACAACTGGAACTCCAATTGATGAACCCAAAATACTTCAATACGGACTGCTCTGCTCTGAACGATCACTATTTCAGTCACCAGTGCAAACTCTGTGCTTTCTCTTTCACTATAGGTTTTGTTCTCAAGTATTTGTGTCTGTGTATCTCGAGAACGTGAATGAGAGTGGAAATAAATAGGGTTAATGTTGGGCTGATTTGGTTGAGATAAAAACAACCCAAATCTTAGATATTATGCTAATTTGAAAAGTCAGTTAGCCAAAATATCTCTCCCATTATTTTAAAATCTCAAAACTGACTTATCCCACTATCCCATGAATTGAGATAGTGGAGAACTTATTTGGACCTGGTCAAAACAAGTAAAATTAGGCTAAAATTGAAAAAAAGAATAATGGGCCCAATTGCTTGAAACCGAGTCCAAGCCCGAAAGATTTTAACGATTATAAACCCAACGGACTACACCTCTTTTAGCAATGTGGGATTCATGAACATAATGGAAAATAAATTTCCTCTTCATAGTTCAACAGTATTTAGCCTAAACCAACGTCATTTTTCCCTATGGATTTCAACCTAATCAAAGGTACAATTCCATAGTCCAAATAATAGTTAGTCAATTAAGATTTATAAGAATGAGAATTGAAACTCTTAGATTAATTAAATTAATCCCTAGTTTCACCCCTAATATCCAACACCATCTTCCATAAACTCCTCCTACCTCTCGGAATAAAAATAAAAGGCAAAACAAAGGGAAGAACTAGATGAAGACCTAATAGCAGAAGAGAAGGTACAAAACCAACTTCTCTTTTCTGAATAATCATATAACCCTCACAATCCATATCAAAAACTTGTCGAAACATGAAGTTTTGTTTTGTCTTCAATCTTGTTGGTAATTTTTTTCGTTAGGAGTCGATGAGTATCAATAAGTTGATGGTGCTGGTAGGAGACATTTATATCGACGAACTCAAGAATGACAATAATTTATCGTTGAAACCGGTTTTATGCATGTTGTTTGTGCATGTTAAAGTCTAAGAGAGGAAACCAAGATTTTCAGTTTAGTATTTGGTGGTAGTTTTGTATAAACTCAATTCTTCGATAGAATGGAATTTGTGTTTGTGAAGGCCGGGTCGTTGGGTCTGCCGTTTCAATGTCAAACACGCAGAGTTGGTTCCCGTGTTGTTGTCAAATGATATAAAATAAAAGTTTAATAGTTCCTTTTAATAGTTTAATAGTACCCAAAAGGCAACACAACACCGAAGACGAATATGCTTCCTATAAAACCTTAAAACACTACCCCGCTCGATAGAGACATTTAGGCGTTTCATCGTACATCCCAGAGCATGCGGGTCATGTGTGGAGCGCCCCAACTCACCCGACGTTCATGCACAAAGCGTCTAGAAAAGCTTGAATTGTAACCCCTCAATGTGGGATATGTGGAACCCATCTCATTATCGACCAATCTCATGCTGGCACGTAGCAAGATTTTGGAGTTAGTATAGATACACTCTTTTTGTAAGAGAGAGATTTTCATTCCCACAATTCATTTTCTCTGTCTCTAAAACCTCTCTACTAGAGCGTTTATGTATTCTGGTCGAGATCTTATTTTCACGCTTGAGGCAACTTTATCAAAACCACCTTCGATTCGTGGTCTCCATTTTTCAGTGTGTTGCCTTTTAGGTCACAAGCTCCGACACCCTTGTTTGGCGCTCCCTGACTTTGGACGTCTCCATTGGACAAAAGACTAGAGATTTAGAGAATAACACTAAAAAAATTCTATGACATCCGAACAAGACGACAAATAACAACTAATGTGTTTCATTAACCATGCATTATATAAATAGACGCATCACTCTACTTAGACGAGTGACTAAATATAGTAGTAGACTATAAATATTAAATCAACCATTTAATGGTTGTGTTGGACAATTAAGCCATGCATGCAGGGACGGATCTAGAAAATTTGTTTAGTGGGGGCAAGATTTTTTCGGTCTAAATCATGAGGTTTCAGAGTGAGTTCGCACTTTGGTGGTTCACACCTTTAAGTCGGGGCAAGATTTTTAAATAAATAAAAATAAAAATTTCTCAATATAATATAAGAATGTGAATTATTTTGTACATGACATAATATATTTCTTATTTTTGTGGTTTGAAATTAAGCTTAAACGAATAAGAACCTGACATATATATCATATCACCACCATCTCATGAATTTCTAGTGTGGAGCGCTCAATTTATAAATCATATATGTACACACTCAACGCATTTTGGTTCAGCTAAGTCATCAATAAAATATTTAATTTGATGGGTCATGTTTTATTAATTGACATTTCATTTAGTTCAAATAATTGTACACAGTACTTGGGACGTATAATAACATTACTCTTAAAATTATAAGATATTGGTTTATAATGATTTTATGCATAGATGAAATTGTGTATGTATATTTTGAATTGTCTAATGTCTCAGTTTAAATGAAAAAATAATACTGTTATTGAAATAAACTGTATTGATTGATGAGTGAATAACAAAATTAATAATTATAAGATTAAGAGATGAATTCAAAATATTTAATTTTACTGGGGCAAAGTCATAAATCTTGTTGGAATAGATGTAATATATAAAAATTAGTGGGGGCAAAAGTATGATATTAATATAAAATTGGAGACAAAATTAACAAATTCATACAAAAAATTGGTCATTTCTCTAGCTACCAAATATATATTGGATCCATTTAGATCGGTCTCTGCATGCATGTATACATACATGAATTCTCAATATATGAAAAAAAAAAAAAGACTTTTCCGTTTATTTATTTGTTTAGCTCTTAAATCTCTAGGATTTGATCCAGAAACTAGAAATTATGAGCACGCGCGTCCACAAATACGCGCGGAATGCAAGTCTTATGAAAATCGCGCCATTATTTGTGGTGAAGCCATGGATGAATTCAACTGTCAGCTGGAAAATCAGATAACAAAAATAAAAAATTAATTTTAATTTAATCAACCTTTATCTTTGCTAATATTTACTTATTTTTCACGGACAAACTTATAATTTGACTAGGAATAAAAGAAAAAATTGTGTCAGAGTAGACACAACAGACAGTTCTAGAGATAATATGGAAGGAAAATAAATATATAAAAAATTTAAAAATTGTACTGCTCAATATATATTTTTTCTTTTTCAAAAAAATGTAAAATTCCAATTACAAGCAGAAACTTTTATTTTTTTGCTTTGAATTTTGAAGAGGTCAAGAGCTACTCCTTCCCTTATATAAAAACAATTGTTTTAGTTAATCTCTTACAAATAATTTTCGGGTTAATTTTGAAAAGGTCAAGTGCAATTTTATTTTATTTTATTTTTCATTTTCTCTAACTAATTTTCATATAAAAAAAAAACTGATAGTTAATTAATATATCTATTTTTAGTACAGTAAACAGTCAAAATAAGACAGAGAAATGTATTTATTTGTTCGAACAAATATTCTTAAAACATGTGTCATTGCCATTCATACTGTAGGAGCAAACCATGTGTCTTTAAAAATGAAAATAAAATTAACTCATTCAAAACAAAGAGAGAAAATAAAATAAAAGCCCATAAAAGGAATCGACTTCTCTATAAATACGCCACAAAATCGATCATTTCCAAATCACAAACCACATTTTCAAGGGAAAAATTCTCTTCTCACTAACGAATAAAACTGCAGACAAATCTTGATCTTGTTCACTCAGTAAGTTTCAGGTTTCTAGCTCTGTAATGCTCTTGTTTGGATACTCAGAAAATGTACTTAGATTCTTTTACTATTATATTATCATTTCTTGAAAAAAAGTGTATTTCATATACCATATTCCAGTGAGCTGAGAGTAAAGTTTATTTATCATAAATGTAATTATTTTTTTGATGAATGCAAATGTCTTAATTCTAAGTGCACAAAAACATGCAAACAATTAAAATAGTGCATTTTTTTCTCGGCTATACCCACACTCCTGATTTCCTGATGAGACTTGAACATGAAAACTTTGAAGGAATGTAAACGCTTTAAACCGTTTGGGCTGATGGGTGTTGATAAAATAGTGCATGCTAATTGTGAAAATATTTAGATGTTTGTGAATGAGCACGAAAACTAGAATGCGTAGACATTTTCATAGTCAATCTGCACTTTTTTCAATATTGTTAGCATGTTTTTGTGCATCTTGTAGTTTATGATTTTTTGAATTATATATCCAATAAGGCTGGTTTCATTTTGTTGTTGTTTTTATCTTTTGATCAATGGGTTTCCTGTAATTTTGCACTCTCTTACAAGGGATGTTTGATTCATTTCTTGGGGTTTTATCTCTGTCTTGTATAAATTATGAGGTTCAATTGAATCTAATAATAACCTTCATTTCCCTTTTTCCAATTCCTGTCTTTCTTGTTGGCATTTTCTAGAATTTTGTAGTGTTTGAGATTATTTGATATGCAATTTTACATATGACATATCTCTTGAGTTGCACACTATGTGTTTGTAGATATTCCTAGGTGTTCCCCGTTTGTTAGGATGCTGAAAGCAGAAAGCTTTTCATATCTGTTAAGCCCATACGCTTGAGTTATTATTTTTTTTGCCTAATTCAAAGCGTTGCTTATGTGCATTTTAGTTTTAACATTGTTTCTTTTCATTTGAATCTTCTAGGAGATTGAAGACAAAAATGGCTAGAGCTCCAATCCCCTTGATGGGGCTTCTGGTTTTGTGTTGCTGGGCAGCCGTGGCACAGGCTCAATTATACATGAAATATAGGGACCCAAAACAACCTATAAATGTTCGTATCAGAGATCTGATGAGGAGGATGTCTTTACAGGAAAAAATTGGTCAGATGGTGCAAATTGACCGTAGTGTTGCATCCAAGGAGGTGATGCAGAAGTTCTTCATAGGTAAACTTTCTTGATCTAGCTGTTGGCATTTGTTTCGGTCCATAATATTGCTGCAACCATTGGTAAGGCTATATATGAGCAAAAAGACTACTTTTGGCAGGAAGTGTATTGAGTGGAGGCGGGAGTGTTCCGGCTCCACAGGCTTCTCCAGAGACTTGGCTAAACATGGTGAATGATTTTCAAAATGGTTCCTTATCAACCCGACTTGGGATTCCAATGATATATGGCATTGATGCTGTTCACGGCCATAACAATGTCTACAAGGCAACCATTTTCCCTCACAATATTGGGCTTGGAGCTACAGGGTAATTAAGTTTATATAACTATGCACTAAAATGCTACTTCTAGTTTTTATCCTATAGGTTCTGCAGAATAGATAATGAGCTTTGGTCAGTCACCCTTTATGTGATCGTATAGATAGGTTCTTGCTTTTTATGACGTTTCTGATGAATCACAAATATTTTTCGTATAAATCAGGGATCCCGAGCTTGTCAAGAGGATTGGAGCAGCAACTGCTCTTGAAGTTAGAGCTACAGGCATTCCTTATGTCTTTGCACCTTGTGTTGCGGTAACTAACTGAAATCCAACAATTGACTGTTGTCATGGCAACAATCTATTTTGATTAATTGTGGTATTGATCTTCTGAAAACTATATATTTTTATCTATACAGGTTTGCAGAGACCCTAGATGGGGTCGATGCTATGAGAGCTTCAGTGAGGATCCTATGGTAGTTCAGGAAATGACTGAGATCATACCAGGATTACAAGGAGACATTCCTCTTAACGGCCGAAAGGGTGCTCCTTTTGTTAGTGGAAAGTAAGAACTCTGCAAACCATAAGTACCTTCTTTAAATCAGATATTAGTTTCTTAATTTATTGATCATTTTCTCTGTAGGAAAAATTGTTGACTAGAGAAAGAGTTTATAATATGGATTTCATAATCCAAGTTTAGAGCTGAGTCCTCGTCTGAGTCATCTCTAAACCACTGTGTGATTATAGTTTTACTTAAAATTATGGCCACTCTTCAAACTTCAACTTTGATGTTCAGCTTGGTTTATATCCAAGATTAACTGAATACGTCTATCATGAACATCTACTTTTTTCTATTCTGGCTTGCGTGGATTATTAAGAGTTGCAAAAGTTAGCTTCACAACCTTTGATGTTTAGATGAGTTTTTGATAGTCTCTTGACTATGGATCAATGAAATTTTCATGGAAGACATTTCCTACATAGGTGGTGGATTAGTTCATTATGGTGATGGCTGAAATTAGACTTTTGTGTTTGTTATAGAACTTAGTGGTATGGACTACTATGGAGCCAATGACAAAGTAGTATACATGAGTGAGAATGAAAAACAGTGAGGTAAAAAAGTAGAAGATTATTATACAAGAAGAGATAGGCCTATGGCGAGTATCTGTCAATTGATACTACAGGCAACTGAAGTGTGTCTAGGGACGTGTCTTGTATCATTGTCACGATCATGGAGAAAAAAAATCTTATTTCTGGCATTTTGCACGGTTATCATTATGGTTTCTCCAGTTATGATTTCTAACACATTACCTTTACTTATCAGTTCTCATTCTGGTGTTTCTTTGCATAGAACTAAGGTTGCTGCTTGTGCAAAGCATTTCGTGGGTGATGGCGGGACTACAAGGGGTATCGACCAAAACGACACTGAAATAGACAAGCATGGACTGCTCAGCATACACATGACGCCTTATTATCATTCAATCATCAAGGGTGTTTCTACAATCATGGTGGCCTATTCCAGCTGGAATGGAGAAAAGATGCATTCTAATAATGAACTTGTCACTGACTTCCTTAAAAACACCCTCCATTTCAGGGTATTCATAGTCATTTACTTATTATTGATCAGTTCTTATTAGCTTGGTTTTCTCCATCACTAACCGAGTTAAAAAATGTCAATTGTTTCAGGGTTTTGTTGTCTCAAACTGGGAGGGTATTGACAAGATCACCTCTCCTCCCAATTCCAACTACACTTATTCTATTCTAGTCAGCGTGCTTGCTGGGATCGACATGGTAGACACCGATTTCATTCTTGATCAGATTTTCAACACTGTCTGACAGTTTTTTTCTTCTAACTTTTGTTTTTGGATACATATTGCAGTTCATGATTCCTTACAAATATAAGGAATTCATAGATGGTCTAGCCTTCTTGGTGAATAAAAACTTCATTCCAATTAAACGAATTAACGATGCTGTTTGGAGGATCTTGAGGGTTAAATTTGTGATGGGACTATTCGAAAGCCCATTGGCAGACAACGGCCTGGTCAATGAGATTGGAAGCAAGGTTAGAAACTAAACTTGATACCATTTATGAAACAATAGGTGTCATATACATCTAATTTAATTTGATTTTCACCTTGTATATATACATAGGAACACAGAGAATTGGCTAGGGAAGCGGTGAGGAAATCGCTAGTCCTGCTAAAGAATGGCAAAAATGCTAGTGAACCAATGCTTCCCCTCCCGAAGAAGACGCCAAGAATCCTCGTTGTTGGAACCCACGCGGACAACTTGGGCTATCAGTGTGGGGGCTGGACAATCCAGTGGCAAGGAGAGAGTGGCAACAACTTCACCATTGGTACGTTGATCACAACTTCACAAGTACTCACTCATCATTTTGGTTTCTTTTAATTTCCTGATACTAACAAGTAACAAGTGATTGACTTTAGTTACTAAGTTAATGGCACATTATTTTTGGCAGGTACTTCAATTCTCTCAGCTATTAGGAGCACAGTTGATCCAAGCACTCAAGTAGTATACGTGGAGACAGTGACGGATCCTGGTTTTATCAAGTCCAATGAATTTTCATTTGCCATAGTAGTAGTAGGAGAGAAACCATATGCAGAGATGAAAGGAGACAACATGAACCTGACTCTCCCGGAGCCTGGGCCGAGCACCATCACAACAGTGTGCGGAGGTGTGAAATGTGTAGTCATCGTTGTCTCAGGGCGGCCTCTTGTGATTGAGCCATATGTCGAGAAAATGGATGCTCTTGTCGCGGCTTGGCTACCTGGAACAGAGGGGCAAGGTGTGGCTGATGTTTTGTTTGGTGATTATGGTTTTTCGGGGAAGCTTTCGCGTACTTGGTTCCGAAGGGTTGATCAGCTTCCTATGAATTTTGGGGATCAACATTATGATCCTCTCTTCATGATGGGATATGGCCTCACCACATCTCCTACCAAGCAGAACTAGCTACAACTAAGTCTAGTTGTTTCTTATTTATTCTTATAAATGTGGTAGATAGATAGATAGATAGAATAAGTGCAGTCTAGTGAGTGAGGTTTTGATCAGTGATTAGTGCATGTTGATAGAATAAGAAAGGAATTTTAGCCATTCATTTAAGTGTTTATGTCAAGTAATTTCTGTGTTCAGCTACCTTAGTACATGATAGAATAAAAAGAAACTTTAGCTATTCATACAAAATATTGATGCAGAAATTGTCAACAATTTGTGCTTGGAATAGAATGTATGTGGAAATGATGAGAGCCTCCTGCCATCATAGGCTGTAACATGCTACATGGTCACAATGAGAACTTGTCAAGGTTAATGTGTTTAATTAAATTAAAACTATGTAATAATTAAAAGGTATGTATCTTGTCATGAAAGGATATGTGTCTTTATTTCTAAGAGTTGTGTTCTTTCACTGTAGAGAAAAGTTGTAACCCTTCATGTAAAGGATATGATGTAGAGTTGTGTCCTTGTAACCTTCAGATTTGTATAAATAGGAGTGGAGTCATTTGCTACATCCATCCCAAACATTCTCATCAATCAATTACATAAATAATTTCTCTTATATAAATTCTCTACTCTTTCGTCTCAAAAGAGGCCACCAACAGAATTTTTTTGCTCGTACTATCCAAGACATCCAAAGCTACTTATTTTGCTGATATGCTAGGACACTACCTAAAGCAAGGAACGCTTCTTTATTCTCTGATCCTTTCTTCGATGCTTGAAGAGAAACGTAAAAGCTATGAAGATCGACCATGAACCCAAAAAGGATGTGCCTAGAAGGTAAGTACAAAGCCACTACGACCCTCATTTCCTCACCAATTAATCACACGTTGTCATGTCTATTAAAAGAATAAATACAAGTGATGAAAAATAAAAATAAAAAATTCAAAAAAAATCTAGATGACTTTACAAAAATCCTTAATGGTTGATACAATAATTAACTCTTCTATAAATTTCAAAACTTGAAGTCACTAAGCGATTTTCAAATGAATCACCTTTATGGATGTACAACTCTAGGAATTAACAATTAATACTCATAATTTACGGACTCTTATTTCACTTGTTTTGATTTCATTTTAGAGGTGGAAAAAGGTAGTGTAGGGTCGGGGTGGAACAACCCTAACCCTAACCCGACCCTAAAGGGTCTTAAGGTTGGGCGGGTTAGGGTCAAATTTAGGGTTTTAGGTATAAAACACACGGTCTTTTTTTTTCTTTCGAGTACATCCTACCCGAAAATTTCACATGAGTACCCAACCCTAACCCGACCCGTTTTTTTTTTTTGCGGGTTGAAAAAATCAAACCCGAACCCTACTAATTCTAGAGTTGAGTTACGGATACGGGTCTATTTTTCCAGCTCTATTTGCTTTATTGCTCTAATTTTCATTTTTTGGATTTCAAATAAACCTCTATCTGAAAGAATTAGAGTTAATTGACCGTTTCAGTTTCAGTTTCATTTTGTTTTTTGTTTTGACTTTTGAGGTGTTAATACTCTATTTATATGAAAGAGGAAATAGTACTTAGCTAATAGTACTTAGCTAATCAAATAAGAAAACATAAAACATGATAGAATTAGGGAGTTCGGAACCAAATCACAACAATATCATGATCCCGATAAATTTTCAAGTCGGGCTTGGTGGGGTTGCTTTGAAATTGAAGGGGATTGATGGAGGATGTGTGTTCGAAGGGAGGAATGTGTCGGCATTTTACCTACGTGCAGTATGCTCACAATGATAATTGAAAGAAATAGAGCAGTTTCTGTATTATTGAAGTGTATTGTAATTGCTTATCTATGTTGTACATTGATCAAACTATATATAGAACTATGAGATGGTGGAGACAGAGTGTGCTATGAGATGGTGGTGACAGAGTGTGGTGGTGGTGGTGATAGTGATGACAGAGTGTGCTGATGGTGGATGACACAGTGGGCTGATGGTGGATGACAGAGCTAGTGTGGTGGTGGTGTAAAGTTAACACCCCCCCTCAAACTCAAGGTGGTGCGACATTTTTCAACTTGAGTTTGTCACGAAGATCTTTGAATCGACCAGGGAGTTGAGTCTTGGTGAATATGTCAGCTGTTTGATCGGAGGACGAGACAGAGATAAGGCAGAGATCTTCTTGAGAAAGGTGTTGACGTATAAAGTGACAATCGTTTTCAATGTGTTTGGTGCGTTCATGGAACACGTCATTATGAGCAATTTGAATAGCACTACGATTGTCACAATGTATAGGAGTAGCTCCTGAATGTTGTACACCTATCTCTTGTAGTAACCATCGAAGCCATAATAGTTCAGAGGTGGTATCAGCCAATGCTCTGTATTCGGCCTCAGTGCTAGACCGTGCCACAACAGTCTGCTTCTTGCTACGCCAAGAGATGAGAGAGGAACCAAGAAAGAAACAGTAGCCGGTTGTAGATCGTCGATCAGTGGGGTCACCAGCCCAATCAGCATCAGAGTATGCTTGTAAAACAAGAGAGCTGCTGGCTGAGAAGTGAAGCCCATAGTTAAGGGTTCCCCGTACGTACCGAAGAATGCGGATAACAGCTTCATAATGTGTAGTACGAGGAGCAGTCATGAATTGGCTTACAATGTGAACTGCGTAAGCAAGATCAGGACGTGTGACTGTGAGATAGACAAGACTTCCAACAAGCTGTCGATAGAGAGTGGGGTCTTGAAGTGGTTTTCCATCTGTAGGAGTGAGTCTGACATTTGCCTCAATTGGAGTTGGCGAAATTTTGGTGTCCGTCAATCCTGTTCGAGAGATAAGATCAGCAGCGTACTTGGCTTGAGTGAGGGAGTAGCCAGAATAATTGGAAGTGACTTCAAGACCGAGAAAATAGTTAAGAGGTCCAAGATCCTTCATCTCGAAGTTTGAGCATAAACTTTGTTTGAGATCTGTAATGCCATGATTGTCATCCCCTGTAATAACCATGTCATCAACATATAGGAGGAGTATGGTGATTCCATGATCCGATCGGCGCACGAACATAGCATTGTCATAGGGACTAGAAACAAAGCCCAATTGTGCAATAGTACTGCTGAATTTTGAAAACCAGGCTCGAGGAGCTTGTTTTAGACCATACAATGCTTTCCTTAATCGACACACTGTGTTGGGTGGATGGTCATATCCTGGTGGAGGTCTCATATAGACTTCTTCTGCAAGCTCACCATTCAAGAATGCATTTTTGACATCCATTTGAGATAAAGGCCATCTCTTCACTGCAGCGACTGCCAGGAGACTGCGAACAGAGGTAAGTCGGGCAACTGGGGCAAAGGTTTCTTCATAATCAATGCCATATTCTTGGTTGAAGCCTTTGGCAACCAGACGTGCCTTGTATCGCTCAATAGACCCATCAGATTTAGTCTTGATCTTGAATACCCATTTGCATCCAATAGGAGTTTTGCCAGTCGGAAGATTGACAATATCCCAAGTGTGAGTTTTCTCAAGAGCCTGTAATTCAAGTTGCATTGCTTCCTGCCACAAGGGGTGAGTGCATGCCTCATGATAGAACTGAGGCTCATAGAGAGAGTGTATCGATGCAACTCTAGAACTATTAGGAAGAGTTACCTCATAATCTTGAAAGTGAGCAGGAAGTCTGGTTTGTCTCCGAGATATGGGTGGTGGAGGTGTTGGATCCTCAGACGGAGTAGAGCTCTCGATAAGGGCGTTATTTACAGGGCCTGTTGAGATTAGTTCTTTTGGGGAAGATTCAACATCATCATCAGGAAACATGTTGACGGAGGGATCAGAAAAGAAGGACTGAGAGGACGACACATGGAATGAAGACAGAGATGAGAACATTTTGTGTTCCCAAAAAGTGACATGACGGGAAATACGGAGACGTTGGGAAATTGGGTCCCAACATCGATATCCTTTATGCTCAATGCCATATCCCAAGAAACAGCAAAGACGAGCGCGAGGCTGGAGCTTGTTCCTTTCATGTGGCTGAAGATGAACGAAACAAGCACAACCAAAGACCCGTAGAAGATCATAGACAGGATGCTTACCAAAGAGACATTCAAAAGGAGATTTATTCCCAAGGATGGGTGAGGGAACACGATTGATAGTGTAAACAGCAGTGAGTGCTGCTTCTCCCCAAAACCGATCAGGACAAGAAGCAGAGATAAGGAGGGCCCTGACAGTGTCAAGAATATGTCGATGTTTACGTTCTGCTCTGCCATTTTGTTGAGAGGTACCTGGACACGACCTATGAATGATTGTACCATATGAGGCAAGAAGACTAAGGAATGACTTATCCTTATATTCCATGGCATTATCAGTGCGAAATATTTTAACTGTTCTTGAGAACTGAGTTTTGACCATGTTAGAAAATGTGGAATAAGTCTCATGCAAGTCAGATTTATGGTGAAGCATGTAAATCCAAGTATAACGAGTAAAATCATCAATAAAAATGACAAAATAGCGTGAGCCTCCCATGGTAGGAATGGGAGAGGGTCCCCAAATATCAGAATGAATTAAGTCAAACGGAGCAGACGAAACGGAATCACTTAAATTAAAAGATAGACTGTGATGTTTAGCAAGTTGACAAGAGGCACAATCAACTAACTTATTTGTGACATTTCCTAACAAACCTTGAGAAATTAAATGATTCAAACGAGAATGAGATGTATGACCAAGACGAGAGTGCCACACATCAGCGGACCGGACTGCTCCACAAATTTCTTGACGAGGTTGAATCTTGAGTGATGTGAACTCATAGAGTCGCCCTGTTTTACGCCCTGTCCCAAGAGTCTGCCCCGTCGTTGGATCCTGCACAGAACAAGAGTTGCCACAAAATATGATTTTAAGACCAAGTTCACACAATTGTCCTACAGAGAGGAGATTCAATGATAGTTTTGGTACAACAAAGGTGTCTGGTAAGGTTATATTTTTGGTGGAGACAGTACCAGTGTGAGTGACAGACAAGGGTGAATCATCAGCAGTATAAATATGAGATGTGGTAACAGGCTTAAGTTGATGGAACAGTGATCGATCGGAAGTCATATGATTGCAACATGCAGAATCTATGTACCAGGGAGACGATATACCTGTAGCAGACATGACAGGAGTATTTTTACCAGACTGAGCAGTAGAAAGAGCCTGCTGGAGGACTTTGATTTGTTCCTGTAGTGAAACAAGATTAAGGGAGTTGTCAGATGACTCCTTGTAGGCGACAGTAGCATTGACAGATTGTCGGGGCTGAAACGGACCCTGTTTAGCTATCCGTTTACGACACTCAAAGATCCAATGGCCGGGCTTCTTGCAATAATTGCACACTCCTTTACGAGTGGAGTGACTGGGACTTGGGATAGTGCCAAATCTTGTAGTTGCCATGACGTTGTCAGCAATTCGAGAGGCTTGAACGATACCCAACCGAGTTTCTTCAGAGAGTAGTTCTCCAATGACAGTCTCCATCTTGGGAAAAGGATCACGATGAAGTAATAGACTTCTGACTGGTTCGAATTCTGAGCGGAGGGCCATGAGTAGTTGCATGATTCGAATACGCTCTTGGTATTTGAGAAAATTGACGCAGTCTTCAGTACACTTCCATTTAGGATCTGATGCAGTTAGTTGATCCCACAATCCCTGCATTTGAGATAAGAAGTCAGAGACAGACTGACCGACTTCTTGCCTTGTCTGATATAGTCTTCCCAGCAGTTGATATTGATGAGCAATATCAGTTGTGGAGTACAGTGCGGCCAGGTATTCCCACACTTCTTGAGCAGTCTCAAATCTGGCAAAGTGGGTTTTCACAGCAATTGAGCAAGTATTGCGAATCCAGGTCAGGATTTGGTGATTTTTACTGTCCCATTCCTCATAGCGTTTGTCAAAGGCTTCATCTGTCTCATCATCTTTCTTTTTCGGTTTAGTGATGTCCCCTGTGACATAACGCCATAATTTTCTACCCCTGAGAAAACTTGTCATTTCCTGAGCCCATAAAACATAATTAAAACCATCAAACTGGACACTGACAGGTTTAGTAACGTCAGTTTGATCCATGATAGTAATAACAAAGTGGGCTAAATATATATATATATATATATATATTTTTTTTTGAAACCGGTTAAACCAATTTAAAAAAAATAAAATAATAATAAGAATAAGAATAAAATAGTGTGTGTTCTCTTTCTTTTATCTGCAGCTCAATGGCCAGAACCAAGCAAACCGCCAGGAAATCAACTGGAGGAAAGGCTCCGCGTAAGCAACTGGCAACCAAAGCCGCCAGAAAGTCTGCTCCGGCCACCGGAGGAGTGAAGAAGCCACACAGATTCAGGCCCGGAACTGTGGCTCTCCGAGAGATCCGCAAGTATCAGAAGAGCACTGAGCTTTTGATCCGGAAGCTTCCCTTCCAGAGGCTGGTGCGAGAGATCGCTCAGGATTTCAAGACCGATCTGCGATTTCAGAGCAGTGCCGTCGCCGCTCTACAGGAGGCTGCCGAGGCGTATTTGGTCGGACTCTTTGAAGATACAAATCTGTGCGCCATTCATGCCAAGAGAGTGACAATCATGCCCAAGGATATTCAGCTTGCTCGCAGGATTCGCGGTGAGAGAGCTTAGATTTGTTTAGCACTGGTCCTGAATTGGATATGTAGTGTAGCTTTTCATAGTTTTAGACGATGCTGTAGATCTATGCAATATGTAATTTTCTTCCTGGATTAATGAATTTCCATTACTCAATCGTTTTTTGTTGCCTATCGATTTTGTATTAGCCATGATTTGGCGTTGATAGCTGTTTTGTTGGGCACACATGAATGTTGATATTCCTGGAATTATGTCATGGATGTTGTTTCATCATAGATTGTTGGTTCAAATCCTTCATGCTTGGTTAGTGTACTTGGATTACTTAGTCTGGGAGCTGTATTTTTTTTTTAATAATATCAAATGCTGTGCACACTAATATGGGAATGTATAATTTCCATTCCAGAAATGGAATCAGATTAGCTGGTTTTAGTTTTGGGCTAGAACAGAGTTGAGCCAATTCAAATTTATACTCTTTGATGCTGCAGAAATAACGGCAACATGTGTATTATAAAAGTAACGTTGAAATTGTATTGTATTGTATCTGGTCCCCAAAACGACAGCGAGGGTCGAAAGAGTGAGATAGAGATAGAGATAGATCTCAGACAGAGAGAGATAGGGTTTGATCTCAAGAAATGGTTTCTTGAATTAAAAAGTGGCCTCTCTTGCTGTTGAGAGCAAGCTTTGCCGTGTGGCAATTGGTTTTTTTTGGGTCTTTGCTATTTGTGGCAACTGTTTTTTTTTGGTTTTTTTGCTTTCTGTGGCGACGGGGTTTTCTTGCTTTGGGCAGTGTTGAGTTTGCTTGGTGGTGTTCTTGTTTTTGATCGGAGCTTGGTGGTGTTCTTGTTCTGAGGAGGGGCTGTTTGCGGTCTTTTTCTTGTTTTTCTGTAACCAAGGTTGGTTGCTATGGAGGCGGTTGAAGCGGGCATGAGCAACTTGAGACTTGAGGAAGAGGAAGGTGATTGTATCGATCTGAATCAAGAGGAAGCGGGGGAGCAGCCGGTCCCTGTGGTACCAACATGGAAGCTAATAGGGCGTTTCTTGACCGATGCGCCGATTAACTTTCTCTATATGCAGGAAACTCTCGCAGATGTGTGGCGACCTCGGATGGGGGTTGATTTTGCTATTGTTCCCGGGACAGGCAGGAGGCGGGACGATCCGACTAGGTTTGTCTTTGAGTTTTACAATGAAAAGGAGGTTAACAGAATTATGAATGATGGTCCATGGACGTTCAACAAGCATCTCTTGGTATGGAGAAAGATCGAAGATGGAGAGGACCCAAGATTAGTTGACTTGTCCTTTACCAGTTTCTGGGTTCAAGTTCATGACATCCCGGTGGGTTGTGCGTCCGAATCGGTGCTGATGGAAGCAGGCCGAGCGGTGGGGGTGTTCATGGAGTCCGATCCGTTCAATTTTAAACGGGGATGGAATTCTTATTTCCGGATCAAGGTTCAAGTGGATGTAACTAAACCTCTGAGAAGAAGAATGAAGTTAAAGAAAAGAGGAGGGGATGTAGTGTGGCTGAACTTCAAGTATGAACGTCTTCCAATTTTCTGCTACTTTTGTGGTATCCTAGGTCATGCAGAGAAGTTTTGTGACCTCTTTCTCAAAGCGGACAATGTTGGGGAAGCTAGAGCTTATGGAGAATGGTTGAAGGCATCGAAGGGGGCGAGAGGTGGGGGAGGGTCGAGATGGATACGTCCAAAAGGAATGTCTGAGGAAGAGTTCTTGGGCTCATCAGGAACCGGACAACAAGGGGAAACAGTTCACCCAGGGGCGTCGATGGATACGTCCGCCAACACGGTGGACCCAATTCAGATGGTTGTTATGGAGGAGTCGGTCTTAGGGGTTATGCAACCTGACCCGAAGCGACGTCGGGGTGATGATGGAAGCCATGCGGAAGACTCAAAAAACGGCGACGACAACCAAAAAAACTTGATTACGGCGGACCCGATCGATGTGGTCCGCCAAGTCCAATGAGTACGTTAGTTTGGAACTGTCGGGGCTTGGGCAACCCGTGTACAGTTCGGGTGTTGTGCGAAATCGCACGCGTGAGGAAGCCTAATCTAGTCTTTTTAATTGAAACTAGACGTGGAAGAGGAAAGCTGGAACATGTCAGGAAAAAGATGGGCATGAAAGGTTGCTTTGCTGTGGACAGTGTGGGTAAGAGTGGTGGGATGGCTTTATTTTGGAATCTTGATGGTGAGGTACAGCTGTTGGGCAGATCCAGGTCATTTATTGACATTGTGGTTCGGACTTGTGAGTGGGGTTCTTGGCGGGTTACCGGTTTTTACGGAGAACTAGATAGATCGAAAAGAAAGTTTTCTTGGGAAAGGTTGACAGCACTTGCTGGTGTTTCTTCTCTCCCATGGGTGTGTCTTGGTGATTTCAATGATATTATGTTTCAAGATGAAAAAAGAGGTGGCAAAAGACAACCAGAGACACTAATGGATGGCTTTACAAAGGCCGTTTCGGATGCGGGTTTGTGTGACCTTGGTTTTTCGGGTTATAAGTTTACATGGAGAAGGGGTAGAGGTGGTAGAGCATAAGTGGAAGAGAGGCTTGATAGAGTGTTGGTCTCGGATGAATGGAAGTCTATGTTCAAGAAGTGGGGTGTGCGGCATCTCCCATTCACCACGTCGGACCATGCTCCACTTTTCTTGGGTCCGGTGGATCGGGAATGTGTGGTGACTCGGGAGAAAAGATACCGATTTGAGAATGCATGGATTGGTGAGGATGGTTGTGCTACAGTTATTAAACGAGGATGGTGCATGGAGGTGGCGGAAGTCCCGAGACGGATCTTTAATTGTGGCCGTGAGCTAATAAGGTGGGGTGCAAATGTTGTGCATGGCATAAATAGGGACATTAAAATTAAAGGTAAGAGGTTGGAGGAGGTGGAAGGCCGGGAGGGAGTAGCGGCTTGATTGGAGGCAGAGTTTTTGAGGAAAGAATATTTGGACCTTCTTGACAAGAAAGAGGTTATATGGAAACAAAGAGCTAAGGTGACATGGCTACAAGGAGGTGATGCGAACACAAAGTTCTTCCATAAGTGGGTTTCGAATCGTCGAAGAAACAACAACATCATGAGACTCCGAGACGAGAATGGGAGGTGGGTCGAGCCAGAGTCGGGTCTTCACGAGTTAATGGTAAGACATTTGACACGCGTGTGTCCTGCTTATATTTATGTTGGCTTTTGGCCACTCTTGACTTGCTTTTGTCCCGTTTTTCTTTGCAATTCACGTCATTCATCTTTCTTTATTAGATTTGACTTGTTTTCTAGTTTGGTTAGTGTTTTATAGGTCTTTATTATGGATTTCAAGTCTTTGGGAGTAATATATGAAAGACGGCCTGGATATCAAGCATAATGGACGGTCCGGGACATAAATGGGGCGAAAACGAGATGGACAACATTCAGACACGGGGTCTGACACGGGGTGCATGACCCGTGTCATGACCCGTGTATCATGACGTCACCATCAGCGTAACAGACACGGACCATGACACAGCCCACATGGGCCGTGTCAAGGGCCGTGTGCCAAAGACGTGACCCACTGTATACAGACACGGACCATGACACAGCCCACATGGGCCGTGTCGTGGGCCGTGTCAGACGGACTCTAGTTGCCTAATTCGAGTTTTATTCCCGTTTTTGGATATTTAAAGCCTGTAAAAGCTAGTGTATTAGGTTAGACTTTATTTTTTATCAGATAGTGAGGAGCTTAGGAGAGAAGAAGGGATTAATCATCAAGGATTCATATCTCTTGTAACGTATTTCTTAACTTTATTGAATGCAATCGTTGTTTTCAATCGTGTTTTGCTTGAGTTGCATGTTGGATATGAGTAACTAAACCTTTTTATCTGAGGATGATGGATGTAGCTAGTTGTTAGGGTTTTTGTTGTTCAATGTCATGAATCTATACTTAGTGCTTCAATTGATCCAAGCTTAACGCTTGATTAGAAGAGATTCAATCTCGTTGATAGGATTTCGAATCATACT
>JAYMTK010000538.1:0-21320 GCA_036897405.1 Pelargonium myrrhifolium
TTGTTTGAAGGTAATTAAACGCGTTAAAGGTGTCGCCCCGCAGTTTCCTGGCCATTTGTTGGACCGTTTTTTTTTTTTTTTTTTGTTTGGAAAGAAATGAACTTATAAACAATAGGCCCGAAATCAGCCCATTTAACAGAAAATGAAAGCCCATAGCTCTCAAGCTACGAAGTCGGTTTAGTGCCCAAAAACAGATCACGTGACAAGTCACGTGTCACCGCCATTTTATCAAACGAAAACCGGTATATATAAACACTCCATAAACCACTATCGCTCTTTCATTCTCTGTCCTCTCTCTACGAGAGACAGTCACTGACGAAAAACCCTGAAACCCTAGAATCGGGCTCGCTTCGCATCGTCTTCGACGCGAAGATCTCTACACAGACGAAGCATCTGGACGAGCAGTTCTGCGGAATCGCACTGAATCTGTGATCTGTTTGGTGTATTTTTTTGGTGTTGAATCGAATTTGAAGTAGAGCGTGAGAGGCAAAAATGTGGAACAACGGCGGGCAGCTTGCGCCGCCTGGCACCGGCGGTTCGTCGATTCCGCCACCGCCGGCGGCGCAGCCTTCGTACACGGTGCTTCCGTCTCCGGCAGAGGCCGAGGCGAAGCTCGAGGAGAAGGCTAGGAAGTGGATGCAGCTGAATTCGAAGAGGTATGGTGATAAGAGGAAGTTCGGGTTCGTGGAGACGCAGAAGGAGGACATGCCGCCTGAGCACGTCAGGAAGATTATTAGGTGAGTTTCTTGTGATTTGTGTGTTTCCAAGATCTCTAGTTTTGTTTTTCATTTGCGATATTTATAAATGCATGAGTTAATTGAGGAGATAGCATTAGATAGTCTGGTGTGGGGAGGAGAATCCGAGTAGTGAGATTCAAAGAGTTTTCTAGAGTATTTATGTAGCCGACCTCAACTTAGTTAGACATGTCTTGTTTGTTTATTTTTTCAGAGTTGGTGAGTGTTTTTAGCAACTCTCTGTTATTGAAAATCTTGAAACAAGAAGGATTTTGAAATGTTTTGGGATAAGGATAACATGTGCTGATTTATCTGGAGCTAAGATGATCCCTGTAAGTCTCCCTCAGTATTGCCACCCCTCCTACACTTGAGCGAAGGGTTATATGGACCAAAGAACAAGAAATTATATAGTTTTTCTTTTTCCCTGAAGGGGTAGGGCCAGGGAGGCCTATACTGATAAAGAATGGGATGAAACTACACTAATGGATTGTGTAGAGAAATTATGTTCTTATAAATTTGAAGCTTGAAGGCTGGTTTGGTACTTTTTTAAACTGTGCAAATTTATGGGTGCAATTGGCGAGTACATTAATTTTCTTCCCTTCTTTTTTCTGGTGTATATAAGAAAATTTTCAGTATGGTAGCATTTGAAACCTGGAAGTCTAATGAAAGAAAATGTTTTCCTGGCTGTTTACAATCCATTTTAACTGTTCAGTTACTATAGAGCAAGTCAGTACCAATTTTTGGCAGAAAATTTTAGTTATTTGTAGAATAGCTATCAAGTTACTAGGTCCGGTACTCGTAATTGTAGTGGCAATTGCATATAAAAAGTAGGGGAGATCAATAAAAAAGTTATCACATATATGGTCATATTACTGAATGATAGTGATTGGCATGTATTCTTAATGTAAGAGTTACCACTTAGATGGCTATCTAAGGTGAAATTGGGACCTTGGGTATTAATATTTTACAACATTTAAACAAGGGAAGTGATTCAAGATACAATCCAGTGTACGTTCACTGGTTTTGTAACATGATGAGCCTATATTTAAATAAATGTGGAGATACATCTGCTTGATGTATTTGTATAATCATAGACTTAAGAAGGGCAGTTGGAAATGTGTCAATTGTTTAAAATAGTTGGCCGGATTCTTGTTTTGGGTAATCTCTTCATTCCAATTGTTACACCTAAAATTACGAGTCAGATTTTCACTAGGATTTTGAAATAGATATGTTTAACCAAGTTGTTGAAATAGGTTTTCTGTAGGAGATAATGTGTCAACTGAAATATAGAACCCACTAAATATGTTAGTTATTGCTTGGATGCATGATTTGGTAACTAATCACATGTATGGTTGGGAATTGACATACCGTAGCGAAGATTATGCATAGAAAAGCTGAACTTGAACAAAGAAGTTAGTGATGTTAGCACGTGGTATGATAGCCCATACCTTAAGCAAGTCTAATTACTTGTGTATGAAGTTGTTTTCTATCCTTTTTGTAATATATATATATATATAGAGAGAGAGAGAGAGAGAGAGAGAGAGAGAGAGAGAGAAGAAGAAGAAGTATCTCAGCGAAAGAATTGATGGCTCATACTCAGCCAAACCCTATGTGAATATGACATGTCATGAGTTAACACCCATACCCGCCCCAATGACGCCCTCTTGGATCCAATTTCTTTGTGTTTTGGCCAAGTCTCAGCCATTTAAAGTATGGATGATACATACGTATACATATATATTTTGGTGGCAAGTTGTCACCAAAGTTTGTGGTCTCTGTGAATGTGTTTGTTACTTATTCTTGTTGTCCTGTTTGACAGAGATCATGGGGACATGTCTTCAAAGAAATATCGGCATGACAAGCGTGTTTATCTTGGAGCGCTTAAATTTGTCCCACATGCTGTTTATAAGCTTCTTGAGAATATGCCAATGCCGTGGGAACAGGTGACCTATTTATCATGTTTTCTTCCATTTCAGTTTATTTGCGAGCAGTGCTAGTTCCTTAAATTACTCTTACGTTTCTGTTTGTAGGTTCGTGATGTGAAAGTTCTGTATCATATTACCGGAGCTATCACATTTGTGAATGAAATTCCATGGGTTGTTGAACCAATTTATTTGGCTCAGGTATTGGTTCTATGCTCATATATATGCATGTGCTGTTATGTATGTAATTTTATTTCTTGATCTACCTGAAGTTTGTATGAAGTTAAAAAGATTTCTCAGCCATTAGGTGTTGGCTTTTTAGTTGAGATTCTATAGCAGGAAAAGACAGATGTAAAATAATCGTATTCACTTGTGATACCTACTCAATAAGTTCGGCTGTTCCTTTTTTAATTTTCAATTTTCGCTCGTATATTATCTGAAATGCAAAATGTATTATTTTGAAGTTACTTTTTCAATTTATTTTTCCAAAATAATTGATGGACCTCTAATGATGCTCACGCAGTGGGGTACGATGTGGATCATGATGCGGAGAGAGAAGAGGGATCGTAGGCATTTCAAAAGAATGCGGTTTCCTCCATTTGATGACGAGGAACCTCCTCTTGACTATGCCGATAATCTGTTGGATGTTGATCCTTTGGAGCCAATTCAACTGGAGTTGGATGAGGAAGAAGATTCTGCTGTTTGTACATGGTTTTATGACCATAAGCCTCTGGTGAAAACAAAGCTTATCAATGGTCCGAGTTATCGAAAATGGCATCTTTCTCTCCCAATCATGGCAACTCTTCATCGGCTTGCAGGGCAGCTGCTTTCTGATCTAATTGATCGCAATTATTTTTACTTGTTCGACATGGAGTCATTCTTCACTGCCAAGGCATTGAATATGTGCATACCTGGTCAGTTATTTACTTCATTGATCTTGATTTTTCTTTTCTTTTTTGCACATAAAACATTCTATGCATATCCCGGATAAAACATAATTGAAGCATTTGTTATAGAGTTTAGATAAAATGTCAATTGGTTGTACATTTGCAGGTGGTCCAAAGTTTGAGCCCTTGTATCGAGATATGGAGAAAGGGGATGAGGATTGGAATGAGTTCAATGACATCAACAAACTAATCATTAGATCTCCTCTTAGGACCGAATACAGGATTGCATTCCCTCATTTGTACAACAATAGGCCTCGGAAAGTGAGGCTTTGTATCTACCACACTCCTATGATTATGTATATAAAAACTGAGGACCCCGACCTACCTGCCTTCTATTATGATCCTTTGATACACCCAATAACTAGCACTAACAAAGATCGTCGTGAGAAAAAAGCTTATGATGACGAAGATGAAGATGATTTCAGTTTGCCTGAAGGGGTGGAACCATTTCTGAAAGACACTCAACTTTATACTGATACTACAGCTGCAGGTGTTTCTCTGTTATTTGCTCCACGCCCTTTTAATATGAGGTCTGGTCGGATGCGACGAGCTGAAGATATACCCCTGGTGTCAGATTGGTACAAGGAGCACTGGTAATAACAAGAGCAATATTTTCCTTTTCCTTTTCTGCTCATGGTTACATTATTTCTGCTTTTATATTTTGTACTCCAATATATTTGATCTGATTTTGTTTTGGTTGCCTTGCTACCTATGCAGTCCTCCATCCTATCCCGTGAAGGTCCGAGTTAGTTATCAAAAGTTGCTGAAATGCTTCGTCTTAAATGAGTTGCACCACAGACCACCTAAGGCTCAAAAAAAGAAGCATCTTTTCCGCTCTCTTCAAGCTACTAAGTTCTTCCAAACTACAGAGCTTGACTGGGCTGAGGCAGGTCTTCAAGTGTGTAAGCAAGGTTACAACATGCTTAACTTGTTGATACATCGGAAAAATCTGAATTATCTGCATCTCGATTACAATTTCAACTTGAAGCCTGTTAAGACTCTCACAACAAAAGAACGTAAGAAGTCAAGGTTCGGTAATGCCTTCCATCTATGCCGTGAAATCTTGCGTTTGACCAAGTTGGTTGTTGATGCCAATATTCAGTTCCGATTGGGTAATGTGGATGCCTTCCAGTTGGCTGATGGTTTGCAGTATACCTTCTCACATGTTGGCCAGTTGACTGGTATGTATCGTTACAAGTACAGACTCATGCGGCAGATCAGAATGTGCAAAGATTTAAAGCACTTGATCTATTACCGTTTCAATACTGGGCCAGTGGGTAAGGGACCTGGATGTGGATTTTGGGCGCCAATGTGGAGAGTGTGGTTATTCTTCCTTCGTGGTATAGTGCCATTGCTAGAACGTTGGTTGGGTAATTTGTTAGCCCGTCAGTTTGAAGGTCGCCATTCAAAGGGAGTAGCGAAGACTGTCACAAAGCAACGTGTAGAAAGTCACTTCGATTTGGAGCTTCGAGCAGCTGTTATGCATGATGTTCTTGATGCCATGCCAGGTGATAATTATTTATTTATTTATTAATATATTATTAGAGTGTTTTTTTATTTATTATCTAAATTTCTTGATCCACTACATCATTTGAAGGCTCTTACCTGGTAGTGTGGTGTTGAATTACAGAGGGTATCAAGCAGAATAAGGCTAGAACAATATTGCAGCATCTTAGTGAAGCATGGCGCTGTTGGAAGGCTAATATTCCTTGGAAGGTAATTGCTAATTTCAGATATTTTCATAGCAATAGTTATTTGTTAACTTCATCTTCCTTACATCCTCGCTCTTGTGAAATTCTCTTCAGGTTCCTGGTTTGCCAGTTCCCATTGAGAACATGATTCTTCGCTATGTGAAGTCAAAAGCAGACTGGTGGACCAATGTTGCTCACTACAATCGAGAACGTATAAGGAGAGGGGCAACAGTCGATAAGACAGTTTGTAGGAAGAATCTTGGAAGATTGACTCGCCTTTGGCTCAAGGCTGAACAGGTTCATAATTCTTTTCAGTTGCCTTTTGTTATGTATCTACTCATGATGTTATGGTAGTCATATCAGTATTCATTTTTTTTTTTGTATTGTGTTTTATCTTTCATTGTCTCTTGTAGGAACGTCAACATAATTACTTGAAGGATGGTCCATATGTGACGCCGGAAGAGGCCGTTGCCATTTACACAACAACAGTTCACTGGCTGGAGTCTAGAAAGTTCTCTCCTATTCCATTTCCTCCACTGTCGTATAAGCATGACACGAAATTACTCATCCTTGCTCTGGAGAGGTTGAAGGAATCTTATAGTGTAGCTGTGAGGTTGAACCAGCTACAAAGAGAAGAGTTAGGTCTCATTGAGCAAGCTTATGATAATCCACATGAAGCTTTGTCTCGTATTAAGCGTCACTTGCTTACTCAGCGTGCCTTTAAGGAAGTAAGTACTCTTGTTATTTACGAAGTGCTTTTGGAGTATTTATTGAAACTTTAATACGTGAATATGTATTGACAATGAAATTCCTACACAGGTTGGCATAGAGTTCATGGATTTGTACAGCTCTTTGATTCCTGTTTATGAGATTGAGCCACTTGAGAAGATCACAGATGCTTATCTTGACCAGTATTTGTGGTATGAAGGTGATAAACGTCACCTCTTCCCTAACTGGATTAAACCTGCAGACTCAGAGCCACCACCACTGCTGGTTTATAAATGGTGTCAAGGCATAAACAACTTACAAAGTGTATGGGACACTAGTGAAGGACAGTGCGTGGTGATGGTTCAAACGAAGTTTGAGAAGTTTTTTGAAAAGATTGATTTGACCATGTTAAACAGGTAAGTAGTTCTCTAGATTTTTTTGCTGACTGCAATCGGAGAGAGCCTCTGAACATAAATTGATGTTTCTTTTGCTTTTGGCAGGCTGCTTCGCCTAGTTCTTGATCACAACATTGCTGATTATGTCACTGCAAAGAACAATGTTGTGTTGTCTTACAAGGATATGAGTCACACCAACTCATATGGTCTGATACGTGGCCTGCAGTTTGCTTCATTTGTTGTACAGTACTATGGGCTTGTGCTGGATCTCTTGCTTCTTGGGTTGACTCGAGCCAGTGAAATTGCTGGTCCACCACAGATGCCTAATGAATTCATCACTTTTTGGGATACTAAGGTAGAGACACGGCATCCAATTCGGCTGTACTCACGATACATTGACAGGGTGCATATATTGTTCCGCTTCACTCATGAAGAGGCTCGAGACCTTATCCAGCGGTACCTTACTGAGCATCCTGACCCGAACAACGAAAATATGGTTGGATATAACAATAAGAAGTGCTGGCCAAGGGATGCCAGAATGAGGTTAATGAAACATGACGGTATGGATCTTTCTCTAATATTACTTGTTTATCACAATGTGTATAGTGGAGTAGCCTTCATGAATTGGATAAATGTCTTACTTTTCTTTATTTTTATATCTTAAATCTTTTCAGTGAATCTTGGGAGAAGTGTTTTCTGGGATATGAAGAACCGTCTTCCTCGAAGCATCACAACCTTGGAGTGGGAGGGAAGCTTTGTTTCTGTTTATAGCAAGGATAATCCAAACTTGCTTTTTAGCATGTATGTATTCTTCTCTTAACATGTTGTATGTCTAGTCCAGCATGCTGTCACATTTTTTTACGGGTTCTTACATGATAAGAAATGTGAGTCGCTAATATTGTGCCTAGAGTGTGTAGTGACTTAACAATACCTGGTCGCTTACTTGATGTTGAATGTCGGCCTATGTAATACCACTTAATGGATGTATTATTATGGGTCCTTCCCTATGAGTCAGTACATCACGCCCAACACTTTATCCACATACAGCGTTCTTGCTTTTCAACCTGAATTTTATTGAGTCACTAGTGGTCCCTTTTTACCTGTCTAGACGCCAGAGGGTTGCTGTGCTCTGATAATCCTCTTGTCATACAGTCTTGTATTTAGACATGATTATTATATTTATTTGGTGAAGAAGAAGCTGTGGTGTAATTTATCTCCCTATTGACCTGTAGGTGTGGTTTTGAAGTTCGGATTCTTCCGAAGATAAGAATGAGTCAAGAAGCATTTAGCAACACAAAAGATGGAGTTTGGAATCTTCAGAATGAACAGACCAAAGAACGGACTGCAGTTGCTTTCTTACGGGTTGATGATGAACACATGAAAGTATTTGAGAACCGTGTGAGGCAGATTCTCATGTCTTCAGGATCCACAACATTTACAAAAATTGTCAATAAGTGGAATACAGCCCTTATAGGTTATCCGTCTGAACATATTTCTTTATATCTTTTGATGGTTAATAAGTGCAAATATATGCAGTTCTATTCTTTTCACTGAACTTCTTTTCCAAAATTTACAGGTCTTATGACATATTTCCGTGAAGCCACTGTGCATACACAAGAGTTGTTAGATTTGCTGGTTAAATGTGAAAACAAAATTCAGACCCGTATTAAGATTGGATTGAACTCAAAAATGCCTAGCAGGTATTTATTATACACTGAACATTGTTTCTCCAATATTATTGTCAGTTATAGAGGTTCGTTGCAGTAATGATTCTTGTTACCTTTGCTTTCAGATTTCCTCCCGTTATTTTTTACACACCTAAAGAAATTGGAGGACTTGGCATGTTGTCAATGGGCCACATATTGATTCCACAGAGTGATCTCAGATATAGTCAGCAAACAGATGTTGGTGTTACTCATTTTAGGAGTGGTATGAGTCATGAAGAGGACCAGCTCATTCCAAATCTTTATCGCTACATACAGGTATCTCAAATAAAATATTATTGTTGTCAACTCAACGATATATGTATGTGCACAAAATGCATGTGTTTCACAGTTTAATTATGTTTTTCTTTTTGCTTCTCAACAGCCATGGGAGAGTGAATTCATTGATTCACAGCGCGTTTGGGCAGAATATGCCCTGAAGAGGCAGGAAGCTCAGGCCCAGAATAGGCGTTTAACCCTTGAAGATTTGGAAGTAAATATTTCGCATTTTTAACTCTCTTCTTGAGTATAAATGTTTATTTAGTGAAAGGTGGTATGTTGTGTTCGTTCTAATGATGCCAAGTAATTTCTTTACAGGATTCGTGGGATAGGGGAATTCCTCGTATCAATACATTGTTCCAGAAGGATAGGCATACTCTGGCCTATGACAAAGGATGGAGAGTGCGGACAGACTTCAAACAATACCAAGTTTTGAAGCAGAACCCTTTCTGGTGGACACACCAGAGGCATGATGGGAAACTTTGGAACTTGAATAATTATAGGACTGATGTCATCCAGGCACTTGGAGGTGTTGAAGGAATTCTGGAGCATACCTTGTTCAAAGGAACATAGTAAGTACATTTTTATAATGATATTTCATTTTCTGGGCTGTGAATATCTTGTGGACATTATGAAGTTTATAGGAAAGTTATGTCATCTTATATCTAGGATTTATTAATATAGAGGACTTAGCTGGGATATTGACAACAGAGGGTTCCTATAGGACAATATATGTATCGGTAATTATTTATTCTGTTGCTGCAGCAACTGACTTTTTTACTTGATTTCAGCTTTCCTACCTGGGAAGGTCTCTTCTGGGAGAAGGCATCTGGCTTTGAGGAATCAATGAAGTACAAGAAGCTTACAAATGCTCAGAGATCTGGTCTGAATCAAATCCCCAATAGAAGGTTTACCCTTTGGTGGTCACCTACAATAAATCGTGCCAATGTATACGTGGGTTTCCAAGTGCAGTTAGATCTCACTGGAATATTCATGCACGGGAAGATTCCAACTTTGAAGATATCCCTAATCCAGATATTCCGTGCACATCTGTGGCAGAAGATCCACGAGAGTGTAGTCATGGATCTTTGTCAGGTGCTGGATCAAGAGTTGGATGCCTTGGAAATCGAGACTGTCCAGAAGGAAACAATTCACCCTAGGAAGAGTTATAAAATGAACAGCTCATGTGCAGACATTCTCCTTTTTGCTGCCCATAGGTGGCCCATGTCAAAGCCTAGTCTTGTGGCTGAATCTAAGGATGTGTTTGATCAGAAGGCAAGTAACAAGTATTGGATAGATGTACAGCTTCGTTGGGGAGACTATGATTCCCATGATATTGAGCGTTACACTAGGGCTAAATTTATGGACTATACAACCGACAACATGTCTATATACCCATCGCCTACTGGTATGTTTTTGTTTCTTTCACTCATTTTTGACTTTTTTCATTAAATGCTTGTATTTCTGGTTTGAATACTCATCATTTGTGCCCATGCAGGAGTGATGATTGGGCTTGACCTGGCCTATAACTTACATTCGGCATTTGGTAACTGGTTCCCTGGGTCAAAACCACTGCTTGCTCAGGCAATGAACAAGATCATGAAGGTACCTCGATCGTAATTATGTTGTATATGTTCACAAGTTGTTTGATTGAACTCTGAGGATTTTTTTATCTATTTATTTATTTGTTGATCTTTCTTCTGTTTGACATATGTGCAGTCTAATCCTGCTTTGTATGTGTTGAGGGAGCGTATAAGGAAAGGTCTGCAGTTGTATTCTTCTGAGCCCACAGAGCCATATCTATCGTCCCAAAACTATGGTGAAATCTTCAGTAACCAAATAATATGGTTTGTTGATGATACTAATGTGTATCGTGTAACTATTCACAAGACATTTGAAGGGAATCTTACAACTAAACCAATCAATGGTGCCATTTTCATTTTCAACCCAAGGACTGGGCAGCTGTTTCTGAAGGTTCCCCTCTCCCTTTATCTTACCCTTTATTTATTATAATTATTTAATCTGCGTAATGATGTTAAAAAATTCACCTTGTTGTCATTTTAAATATAGTTCCAAGTCTTATTAAAAAAAATAAATATATATAGTTCTAAGTCTTGTTAGGATTATTATTCAGGTCATCCACACAAGTGTGTGGGCAGGACAAAAGCGTCTCGGTCAGTTGGCTAAATGGAAGACAGCAGAAGAAGTTGCTGCTCTTGTGCGGTCTTTACCTGTTGAAGAACAGCCAAAGCAAATTATTGTGACTCGTAAAGGAATGCTGGATCCATTGGAGGTTCACTTGCTGGATTTCCCAAACATAGTTATTAAAGGAAGTGAGCTACAGCTTCCATTTCAGGCTTGCTTGAAGATAGAAAAATTTGGTGACCTAATTTTAAAAGCTACAGAACCTCAGATGGTTTTATTCAATATCTATGATGACTGGTTGAAGAGTATTTCGTCTTACACAGCATTCTCTCGACTCATTCTTATATTGCGTGCGCTTCATGTGAATAATGAAAAGGCAAAAATGCTACTGAAGCCTGACAAGACAATTGTTACTGAGCCACACCACATTTGGCCTTCTCTCACTGATGATCAATGGATGAAGGTAACTTTGTTATTCCATGCATGCTTTTATTTGTGAGGGATCTGTCACAAATGTACTGAATTTTCTTCACGGTAGATGTGCATGATTTCTATGGTATTTGTTTTATGAAACATCTGTGAATGGGTGCTCAATGGTTGAATTGTGTTGATTGAAAGGAGCCTTTTTATGGTGCAGGTTGAAGTTGCTTTGAGAGATCTTATTCTCTCAGATTATGCCAAGAAGAACAACGTGAACACATCGGCTCTCACACAATCTGAGATTCGTGATATCATACTTGGAGCTGAGATCACTCCACCTTCTCAACAGAGACAACAAATAGCTGAGATTGAGAAACAGGTGACATCATTGTTCTTTTAATTGTTAGTTCTAGTTTTCATTGCTGATGATATGGCAGGTATATTTTCTTTGGTGCTTCCTCACATAGCCTGATCATGTTCTGGATTTATCTCTTTCAGGCAAAGGAAGCCAGTCAGCTGACTGCAGTCACAACAAGGACGACAAATGTTCATGGTGATGAACTCATAGTCACCACCACAAGTCCTTATGAGCAAGCTGCATTTGGCTCGAAAACTGATTGGCGTGTTAGAGCTATCTCAGCTACCAATCTCTATCTTCGAGTTAATCATATATACGTGAATTCAGAGGACATAAAGGTATGGACTAATTTTCATTTTCCAATTTGATTATCAATTTTATGAATATAATACTCTAATACGTGGGTTCTGATGTACAGGAAACGGGATATACTTATATTATGCCTAAGAATATTTTGAAGAAGTTCATCTGCATAGCAGATCTGCGGACTCAAATTGCTGGATATTTGTACGGTGTAAGCCCACCTGATAATCCTCAGGTTAAGGAGATCCGCTGTATTGCCATGCCACCGCAGTGGGGGACCCACCAACAAGTCAATCTTCCTAATGCTCTTCCTGAGCATGATTTCTTGAATGATTTGGAGCCTCTAGGATGGATGCACACTCAGCCAAATGAACTTCCGCAGCTATCACCGCAGGTTTGTGCATTTGATTCATCATCTATTTTTGCTTTAGGTAGTTGGGGAGGACAGATATTGTCATTTCATGATATCTTTGTATTTTCTAACTTGAGAAACGTGTTGCAGGATGTAACATCTCATGCTCGTGTCCTCGAGAATAACAAGCAGTGGGATGGGGAGAAGTGCATTATCTTGACTTGCAGTTTCACTCCAGGTTCCTGTTCCTTGACAGCATACAAACTTACTCCATCTGGTTATGAGTGGGGACGTGTCAACAAGGACACAGGAAGTAATCCTCATGGTTATCTCCCAACTCACTATGAGAAGGTGCAGATGCTTCTTAGTGATCGCTTCCTTGGATTTTACATGGTAAGAGGCTGTACTTTTCAAAGTAGTGTTTTACTAGTTGTCTCTGGTAGTGGAGGGAGGGAGGGGCTTAATAGTTTATTATTATATATCTTTGTAGGTTCCTGATAACGGTCCATGGAATTACAACTTCATGGGAGTGAAGCACACTAGCAGCATGAAATATGGAGTGAAGCTTGGGACGCCAAGAGAGTACTACCACGAGGACCATAGGCCGACTCACTATCTGGAGTTCAGCAATCTGGAGGAGGGTGAGACGGCGGAGGGTGATCGGGAGGATACATTCACTTGAACAACCACCCTGTGAAAGACACTCATCTTTGCATCCTCTTAGTTTTATAATAACTCCAAACACAGCAATACTATTAGTTTATGGGAGGGAGGGAGTCATTTTGTAGTAGGTAGTTGTAGTAGTATTGTAATGCTTGGTGAATTCCTGAGGGAGGGAGGGAGGGAGGCATGTTCTCGAGTTGTAAATATATTATATTATGTATATGTAAGCATTCAAGCTAAATGTGTAAACACTTCCTTTCCTTTCTGATACCTGAGATTTTGTCCCTCAGAGCAAAATCCAAACAACTGTCACCTGTACTGGAACTGGCTATTATGAAAAATCTGAAAACATAAGTGATGACTACTTCTCCAAGCTTATTATCTTAATTCATATTGACATATTGTTTGTAGAAGTAGAAAAACAACACCCATCAATATCAATTTCGGCCTAGTTTGCCTTTCTAACCATTTCTTAATGTTAGTTTTGTCTTAGGACTTTCCTTTAAGTGTATAGTGTCCGATGCGTGTGTGTATAGGAAAGTTTAACCCAGTTATGTTGAGATAACATAATAAACATAGAGTAGCCTCTTTCGTCTTTCTCTCAAAATAGTATCACAGCAGCTGAGTTTCTAGGGTTTGCTGTGCTGTTTAGAAGAGCAACTGCTGTCCAGAAGAACAACTGTTGTCCATGAGAACAACAGCTTCGGGTCGCCCTGTGGAGTGACAATAGTGTGTATTTTAGCCGTTTATTTGAGTTGTGGTAGTGCTACTATTGATTGGAGTTGTTACTGCAATGTGTGTGAATATTTGGAGCTGCTGACCCGCTGTTATAAGGGGTTGTGTTAGTATTGTGTTTGTGAACAAGTTGGCTGCTAGTTGTGAAGATTTTGGGAGTTGTTGTTGCTTATTCTGAAGAGGTTTGCTGTTGTTTATGAAGAGTTCTGCTGGTTCAAAATTTATTTGCATGCCAATTGTTCGATAAAATTTCTCAAAGACCTGCACACTCTTGGAAAGACTGTACAAGTTAGTTTGGCTCTCTCTGATTAAGCAAAATGGCTGGATAAAGAGAGGAAAACAATAAGCTCTGAAATTATTCCATCAAGTTCAAAGATTACTGATAAGAAATTAGATAGGTTTAACTATTTTCAGTGGCGAAAAACCGTCATGAAACATCTAAATGGAATGGATAAAGAGGTTCATCTTTGTGCTTATCCCCCTAGTGATGATGAACAAAAGAAGGCTTGGCTGAAGGAAGATGACCATTTTTTTTGTCCAATTGCAAAATTTCATGGAACGTGAGATCACCATCTTGACTTAAGTTTGTGACATAGTGAAAGAATTGTGAGAATATTTGGCATTCATTTACTCCGGGATAATTTGTCTCGAATGTATGATGACACTCAAAGGTTTTATTGGCCCACACAACAAGACTATGTATCTCTCACTCAATATTTTACGAAATTCAAACAAGTATATTCAGAGTTCAATTCTTTTTTTCCATTACTGCTGATATTAAGAAGCAAGAAGAACAAATGACAGTGATGAGCGTTTTGGGAGGTTTGAAATCTGAATATGGATCAACTAAGTCTCCAATTTTAGCTAGTGCAGAAATATGCTCGTTGAGTGAAGCTTATACTCAACTACTTCGAGCATCCCACGAGACTTCTAAATCTTTAGTATCTAGAGAGTCATTTGCTTTAATAAGCCAAAGCTTTCCTTTGGAAGGAGATAATGGAGGTCGTCGCGGTTCATGGAGAGGAAGAGGTGGTGGAGGAAATATTGAAATTGGGCGTGGTTGAATTTGTTATCATTGTGGTGGATCGAACCATGTAATTTGTACTTGCTGAAAAATTCATGAAAAACCACAATAAGGAAAGATTTGTTAATGTAGTCTAACAAAACATTGTGGGAGAATCAGTGACTTTATCAGCAGATGATTATGTTAGGTTGGTTCAACCAAAAGGCTCATACCAACATGAATCTCCCTCGAAAGCCCCTCTAATGCAATCAAGAAATCCAACATGTCTTCCTATTCCCGAAAATGGGTCATTAACTCAGGTGCTACCGATCATATGACTGGAAATTCAGGTATCTTGTCTTCTTTCAAATCCTCTTAATTATGAGTTCAGTAATGTTACATTGGTAGTGGAACTATTACACCCACATTTTCCCTTCCATTATCATAAGTGTCATGTCTTCCAAAATTCCTATTTAATCTAATGTCATTTATTAAATTCACTTGTGCTCTAAATTGTTGTGTTTGCTTCTATCCTGACCCAGTTTTGTTTCAAGATCTTTCAACGATGAGGATTATTGGTAAAGGACGGGAGTCAGGTGGACTTTAAATGTTGGACGGAGCTTTTGCTGCGGTGCCATCTTCTTTGCACTGCTCTACTTTCCATTAACATTGTCAATTAGGTCATCCATCCTTAGCAAATATGAAAAAATTATATCCTAGTTTGAGTTTGATGTCACTTTGGATGAAAACTATTGTGTAACTTGGATTTATTTAATGAAAAATTGTTCAAAATCATTTAGCATGTTTTGCTCTTTTTGTGCTGAAATTTAGACTCAATTTGATAAACCTGTTAAAATTCTTTGCAGTGATTATGCTTGAGAATATACCTTAGGCCTCTTTTCAGACTATATGTCTACTTATGGCATGATACATCAAACATCATGTATCGTTACCCCTCAGCAAAATGGGGTGGTTGAAAGAAAAAAAATAGACATTTACTTGAGGTAGCTCAAACATTACACTTTCAAATGAAGGTTCCAAAAGAATTTTGGGCTGATGCAATTTCTACAGCTTGTTATCCAATTAATCGCATGCTTTCTTTAGTTTTGGTCGGTCAAATTTCATATTCCATCTTGTTCTCTTACCAACCATTATTTTTTTTACCTCCTAAAATATTTGGTTGCACTTGCTTTGTCCAAGACATACGTCCGAATGTTTCAAAATTGGTTCCTCGCGCTCTTAAATGTGTTTTTCTTGATTATTCTAGAGTCCAAAAAGGGTACTGTTGTTATTCATATGAGTTACATTTTTTGATGTCACATTTTTTGAGCATGCTTCTTATTTTTCCACTACCCCTTCCCAATGTCTTTCACCTACACAAGAAGATAATTTTTCTCATCTATACTGTGAATCATGTAGATATTTCTCATTTTGTTCCTCCTATTTCCATCTTCCAATCAAGCAGGTGTATATTTGTCGTCCTCAAACACATGCTACAATCCCTTCCAACATAGAAAGTTTGCTTGAAGACCCTTCGATGCCAATACGCTCCTCGTCTCAAGATCCAATTCCTAAGCTTCATATTAAAATGCGTAAAGGTGCTTATGTTTTTACCAAAAAACACCATATCTCTTCTTATGTAACCAATAATCATCTGTCCCTTTTCTTGCATTCCTTTATTGTTTCTTTAGATGTTGTGTCTGTTCCTAAATTTGTTACAAAAACATTGTCTCAGTCTGGCTGGAGGAGAACTATGGGGGACGAAATGCAGGCTTTAGAAAATAATGGTACTTGAGATCTTGTTTCATTACCTCCCACCAAGAAACCAATTAGATGTAAGTGTGTATATACAATTAAGGTCAATCTTGATGGTTCTATTGCTTGGTTGAAAGCTCGGTTGGTTGCTAAGGGATATGCTCAAACTTATGGGTTGGTTATTTGGATACTTTCTTTTCTGTTGCGAAATTGGCTTCTATCCGCCTATTTCATTTCTTTTGCAGCCAATCATGGTTGGACTCTTCATCAACTTAATGTTAAGAATGAATTTCTTCATGGCGATTTGGAACATGAGGTCTACATGGAGCAACCGCCTGATTTTGTTGCTTAGGGGGAGAATAATGGTGTTTTTTTTCGACTTAAATTTTTTTTATATGGGCTGAAACAATCACCTTGGGTTTGGTTTGGGAAGTTTAGTAATGTGGTTCTTGAGTTTGGGTTACGAAGAAGTGCTAATGACCACTATGTTTTCTATATGCAATCTAAAATCGAATGTATTTTGCTAATTGTGTATGTCGGAGATATTGTCATTACTAGGAATGATAAGATTGTGATAGATGCTCTTAAATTCTTTATGCATGCCAAGTTTCTAACAACATATTTAGGTTTGCTGAAATGCTTTTTAGGAATAGAAGTTGCCCAGTGTAAGAAATGTATATTTCTATCTTAAAGAAAGTATACAATTATTACAAAAACCAGTAACATACACAACTTTCATCTAAAATAATTTAAAAATCCAATTAGAATCACTGGACTCTCTTTCCTTATTGCAAATTCTCCTAAGTTTTAGGAGGTATGAGTGTATTTTTTTGGTAATATGGAGTCTAGGGTTTGAGGGAGAGGCAATACAATATATAATATCGGTAGGTGAGGAGAGGGTGGCATAACATTACACGATCTGGTGGACAGAGGAGTGAACTTCGGCTTGACATTGTGTACATGACAATGCTTGGCCAGAAAGTATACGAAGCAGAGGCAGCGAGGTTCGTGTGGGATCTGGAGAAGGGTACGGACAAAGGTGGTTAAAGGGCGAGCATAGTCGGGACAAGTGTGACTGTTGGATGGTGAAGATGGATAGTCGATTGGAGCGGAGAATGCGTGAGATGGCGGTGCGTGAAGAGGAGGTGGTTCGTGTGGACCTCCATTCATTGGTAGGGCCGATCCGGTGGGAAGGAGCACCCGTGTGGGTTGTGGTAGGATGTTTTCTGACAGAGGCGCCTATCCATTTTGCCTATGTGCAGGACACATTATCATTTGTGTGGCGTCCGACATACGGGTTTCAGGCGTCAGAGGTGGTGGGATCGGGTGGAGGAAAATGAGAGCATCCCCGATTCCTATTCAAATTCCATAATGAGGAGGACGCTTGTAGGGTCATTTGTGATGGGCCATGGTTGTTCAATGGGCATGAGCTTGTAGCCAAACTGTTGGAATTGGAAGACGAGCTGGAAACTGTTGATCTGTGGTTCTTGAGCTTATGGGTTCAGGTGCGCAAGCTGCCAGCGGGGTGTCGTACGAAGGAAGCATGTCGTTAGATTGGTAATAAGATATTGGGCGGTATGAAGAGTCATATCCGCTAAATTTCAAGGGCAGATGGGAATAGTATGTCCAAATTATAGTGTTGATCGATGTCCAGAAACCCTTATGGCGCCAGATGAAGATTAGGAGGTCAAATGACGAGGACCACAAAGTTGATTTTGCGTATGAAAAAATGACTATGATATGTTACTATTGTGGAATCATGGGCCATGATGATGAGCACTGCGAGATTCGGAAAGCTACACCGGGGGTGGGGGAGGAGCGGGCTTATGGAAGTTGGCTTAAGGTGAGCCGAGAGTCGCAGGGCCTGGCGAGTGGGAAAATGTGGATCAGATTGGGGCAGAGCAAGCCGGAAGATTGGGAGGTTGAAAAGTTAGATAAGGGGAAGGGGACATTGGTGTTGGTCATAGAGAAAGGGGTGAGGGTAGTGGAGGATGGAGGCAACGAGGTTATGATACAGAAGAAACGCAAGAATGAAGATTTCAACTTCCCGTTGGAGGACACAAAGGAATCGGAGATGATGAACCTCGAAGATTGTCCGGGATAGGGTGTAGGATTTTATTTTGTGTCTCTCGAGAAATCCTGACGAGAGAGTAGGTAGAGTTCAGAAGGGAGGACTTGGTGAAGGAGGCTCCGGCTAGGGCTCCCGGTGTTTAGTCATTTCGGGTTTGGGTTATGTTAGTTGGGTTCGGACTGGGGCCATTGCTCTGTTACATGTCTGATGGATTCTCGAGGAGTTTGTTCCTCGAGGTTTCTTTTTCCTATCTTTTATCTCTATGAGAAGGTGTGAACCTATTCTATTAAAAAAAAGAAGAAAGTATACAATCGACTTATGAACAGAGACTGGAATGTCAGAAGCGAAACCAATGGAGGTTCCTATGGTTCTGAAAGTGAACCATTATGCAGATGAAAGGGAGTTAGTTGAAGATCCAGAAAGATATTGAATGTGGTTGGGGACCTTAACAAGCTAGAATCACTCTACAAATAAGGTGAAAACGAGGGTGAAACTAGCGAAAAGTGCATAAATTAGGTGTGTAAAAGTTGTCCTAAAAACCACTCATCAATAGTTGGAAAGTTAAACTACTTAACTGTTACAAGTCCTGATTTGGCATATCAAGTGAGTGTTGTAAGTCAATTTATGTCATCCCCTCGAACAACCCGTTGGGACGCAATAGTTCAAATCTTGAAGTATCTAAAATGTGTACTTGGACGTGGTGTATTATTCAAGAATCATGGTCATAACAGAATAAAAGGATTTTCGGATGCAGATTAGGCAAACTCTCCATATGATATGAGATGTACTACTAGTTATTGTGTTCTCGTATGAGGTAACTTAGTAGCTTGGAAGAGTAAAAAGCAAAATGTTGTGGCTCGATCAAGTGCAGAGCCAGAGTATAGAGCTATGTCCGATACTACTAAGAAATTGATGTGGGTTTGTTAGCTTATGGAAGAAATTGGGTTTGAAACTTCTGGAGCTAGGCAATTATGGTGTGATAATCAAGCTGCTATTCACATTGCCTCAAATCTAGTGTTTCACGAGAGGAAAATACGTATTGAAGTGGATTGTCATTTTATTCGTGAAAAAATAGAACAAAAACTTATCCAAACAACTCATGTGAGAACTGTAGAGCAGTTTGCTGATGTTTTTAGTACTAAACCTCTTTGTGGTTCTAGAATGTGGTTCATTTGTAACAAGTTGAGCATAATTATTGTCCATGTGCCAGCTTGAAGGGGAGTGTCATGAGTCATGAGAGTAGTTTTGTCTTATGACTACCCTTTTAGTGTATAATGTCTTGTGCGCGCGCGTGTGCATGTGCGTGTGTGTATGTAGGAAAGTCTAACCTAGTTATGTTAAGATAACATAATGAACACATAGAAACCTTATTCTTTCTCTCAACACTCAACAACCGAATAAAACAGAGCGACCATGTGATTAATTCAACTCTCCAACCCAAACCTAGATAAAAACATTTTAAGCATATACTCGTTCATCTCAAATAAGTGTCCTATTTGTCTTACATTTTGTTTTGTACTTTTTATTTTCACAAATATAGATATAACACGAATTACCAACAACGTCCTTATTATAAGTTAGTTAGTTCCTTTAAATTTGTTAGAACACATGTTCATGGGAATCCAAAGTAATTGTACACATAACCAACTTCTTAATTATTCTTAAAATCGAAACAAAAAACTCATTTCAGAATAAAAGGAGTATCATTTTTCATTTATAAGCTATAACACCCAAAAAACACAAAGGGCACCCTAAGAAAGTCTCTACATAAATCTACCTAGTAGAAACCCATATGCTTGTGAATGAATCAACATAGAGTTAAAAACACCCACCCTTCCCTCTCAAAAAGCAATAAACTTCCTCTCACATGAACAAACTAGCTTCACCACCTCTTTGTTACTCTCTGTATGGAATGAAGAAGCTTAAGTTATGTTATTACCAGGGAAGTAGATCCCTCCTAGTATATAGAAGAAGAATTCTTGAGAATGTCTGAACCCCGGTCAGTTGGATAGGATTCAACCGAGTCTTTAGTTCGATTAACTCGCACGTCTTCTCTTGAACTACCTCCAAAACAAGGTTTTAGAGAGATGGGTGTTCCCTCTAAGACCCCTTCGATGTTTAAGTCAATTACTGTGTGACTAGCTCGCATGGAGATTGATAGTGAAAACGTACCGATTCTTTGATGGGTATGAGGCATTATATAGGGTGTATTACTTTTTAATCGTGACTTATGCACCTTCGATCTCTTGGTAGTTTTCTAATTTGATGTAGATGAATGTTTTCTATTGAGATGAATCAGGTGAATTCTCTAGTGGGCTATAAATACAAGTTCATTGCTCTTTGAATGATTTTTGAGATCTTGAGCTCGACCTGTTGTTGTTGCTGCTACTCCCTTTTGATTTGCTTGGACTTCACGTACCCCTTTACCAGTAGCACTTACTCGGCTGTGTCGACCTAGTTGCACGATGTGTTGTATGGTTGCATGACGTGGTGGAAATTGACTAATAACATCGTTCAATAGTGGTCAACACTGTCTAGTTATGCCATATTAACATTTATGACAATTGTTAGCAGAACTAGCAGTAATAATTTGTAAAAATCTCACAGGTGGCTTATGACTGTTTTATTTTTCTTAATAAAAAAGCGTATCAACTGAAGTTTGAACTTGAGACCTCTAGAAAATGAAACGCCTTAAGTCATTTGCCCTAATAATAGTTGTTGCGCATGACTGTTGCAGAAATGAACTAAGTAGGAGCCATTTTTTGTTATTATAGTTTTCACCGGACAAACTAATTATGCATCCATTCTTTAAATTTTACTTATGTGAGATTCCCTTCAATGAGGCCATAGTTCTACCAAGCAAGCACCAAAAATAATTTCCTCTTCTTTTCTAAACTTGACAGAAAGAAAAGTTAAGCAAGGTATTATATATATAGAGTTTAATGTATATCAGTTGACTGATATAATGTTATATCTGTTGCACTAATAAGGTGGTGACATCTCATTTAAAATCATGGATTCGGACAGGTCGCTCCGCTCCCCCAAATTCACTTGGGTGGGTATATGTGATTTTAAATGAAGTGTCATCACCTCATTGACTTTGTTAAGTTGCAACTGATATAACTTTATATCAGTC
>JAYMTK010000539.1:0-21299 GCA_036897405.1 Pelargonium myrrhifolium
TACTTACTTTGGCATTTTCTTCGCTGTCCTCAATCAATATTTGTTGGTTGTATGGGTGGGTAGGTTTTATATCATTTCCATAAAAGAGTAGGTGTTTCAACTACCCTACAGAATGAATGCATGAATCATCTTTGTCAGATTGTTCACATGCAGCAGCAAAAGTGATAGCTTAGAAACAGAAACCATGTGTTTGCTACAGCATGTCATGTCATGCCATGCCATGCCATGCCATCAGTTACTAAAGAAGAAGATTCAATCCAAAAAGCCCTTTCTTCCTAGCTCAAGATAAGCAAACAAATGCAATGTTGAATTGTAAAGAGTAAATAGTCTGTGAACCAGGGCTATAATAGTCAACTCTGTTTTCCAAAAGTAAGAACATAGAACAGTCAACAAAATGCATCACAACCAAAAGTGAAACAAAGGTGAATAACTCAATTATCAATCATCTTCTATCAGTGCTGAGACACCAACAGTGATTTATAAGATAGCTCACTATTTCATCCTAACTCTCAACTTCCTTTTTCTCTTCTTTTGTTCTTGCCTTTTTTTAATATATAAATTAACAAAAAAAAAATTAGAGAGGTGGGGGCATGGGGATGTTGAATGAGGTGAATGGGCTGGGAAAACATTGGGCTGGCACAATAATTAACTTGTTCTCCCCCAAGAAAGTACATGTCTCAAGTCTTCTACAACTAGTACGGTCGGTATCTTCTATCACGATTCCCTTCGTCACTATTTCCTGCTCGTCCATGACCCCTTTCATTTCTCCGAGGCCGGGGACCTGACATTTGGACCCCCGGTTGTTGGCTGCATAATTACCAAGTCAGCAAAGAAAATGGCGTAACGTCTTCAAGTGGTTATATGTAAAAGTAGCACTTCCAGAAACAAAATAACTTACAGAACATAGCCAATTCTTCCATCCGGTAGAACCATAGGCACCATCTGCATTCCTGCGGGCATAGGGCCCCTACCATATATCACTGGCTGTTTCATTCAAGTAAACTGATGAGATGAGATTAACCATTTGAAGAACTTGTGAAATGACTTCATAAGAAAATGATACAAGTTCTTCTCAAGTACCTGACTAAAATTGTTGGCAGCACCGTATCCAGCGCCGCCGTATGGATTCCCAGCAAAACTACCATAACCAGAGTGTGGATGATGATTTTGATGGAGCCCCGAATTATAGGGGTAAGCACCATCGGTTTTTCTCTCATTCTGGGGCTTTGCAAGGACAACCTCCAAAACCTGGCCTGCAGTTTGAATACCTTGCACATTATTTATTGGGATGTATCAAATCTAGCAAAACAAGTGAAGGTTCCAAAGCAGATTCTAGCTGACTACAATAGCTGAGAAATATTTTTCACACATCACAATCTGCATGCATACAAAAATGAAACATTTTCACTAGATTGATTGCCTTATGTCTGAGAAGTCGCATCTTTCATAACATAGCACAATGAAAACACTCAACGTTTCATATCTGAGATCCACCATCAGCAAAATCACCCCTTTAACACTTGAGGGCAAAGGCCAAGGGTCTAAAAGATATGAGATAACTGTTACAGCATCCATTTGTATCATTTTCAAGCAATTCCATTGTGCTCCACAACTTGCTAAACCAAGTAGATGGAATAATTTGTAAATACACAAGCCTGTTTGCCCTGCCAAGAAAAAAGAAAAAGAGAAAAAGGTGGTTTGAGAAAATTACCATCAATTTCATACTTTTCTGTATCTTTGACAGCCTTCAAAGCACTCGACCTTTCAGCATAATGAACAAACCCAAAATCTCGTTTGCTACCAGCCTTGGAAGGTGGCATAACGACTTTTGTAACTTCACCATGGAGCTGGAATAACTCTTTCAGCTGTTCAGTAGTAGTGTTCTCTGGTATGTTTTTAACATACAGGGCCTTCACCTGCAGATCCAGAACAAGCAAGTACTATTCTGTAAGACTGGCAGCTAGTAATTATACAATTAAAGGCTGGCAGTGTAAAACAATACATGGCGTCAACAAGTTACGTAAAAATGCTTACAAAAGACTGATTTTGTAACTCTGAATAAGACAAGGCTATTCATTTTAGATCTCTCCTTTATTACTCGGCTGTGATTTTAAATTAAAGCAACTTTTGGCCTATTTATATGAAAAATAAAAACTAAATTTTCCTACAGTCTTTTAAGTACTGCTGTTGCTAAAGCTATGTTCAACAACCATGTTTTTGAGTCTCCATTCTTCAAACTGTTTGGCTGAACTCGGCTTTGCTTGGACTGCTAAGCTAAAGAATAATGTTTTGGAAGAAACTAAAATATACTATACAGTTAATAAGATCGGGTTTATAGACTCTGCATATCCCCCAACTATCATAAACTCACCAGCCAGGTCCCCAAACTAAATATTGACCACAGAAGTCCATGTACTATGTGATAATAGGTCGTGCGGGTCCATAAGTCTATTAACTGCTCCGTTGGTGAGGGTGACATGGCGCCTACGTGGCATTTTAACTATTTATTTAACTATTTTCATATGTGGTGCTGATTTGGCACTCTTAAATATTTTAATGCTAAATTAAAATGAAAGTGACATGTGTCACTTTATAATTGGAAAATTAATTAAATAGCTTGAAATTACACTTTTGCCCTTCAAAATTTTAACTTTTTTTCATTTTAACCATCTTCTTCCCTCACTGTTCTCTTCCTCCAACCGAGAATTAGGTTGTTCCCTCCTCCGGGCTCCGCCGATGCTGTCCCCACCGGCTGTGAGCTCCGGCCAGCCATCTTTCCCTCGACCTCCTCCAACCCTCTAAACAGTAAATAAGATTTGATCAACTCACAAAATTGGCGGAGCCGGGAGGAGGGAACGGCCAAATTCTCAATAGGAGGAAGATGAGTGAGGGAAGAAGAGGGTTAAAATGAAAAAGTTAAATTTTTGAAAGGCAATAGTGTAATTTCAAACTATTTAATTAATTTTGGAACCAATCATAAAGCGACACATGTCACTTTCATTTTAATTTAACATTAAAATATTTAAGAGTGCCATGTAAACGCCACATATTAAATAGTAAAATAAATAATTAAAATTAAAATGTCACGTAGGCGCCACATCACCCTTACTAACAAAGTAGTTAAAGTTAACAGACTTATGGACCCGTACGACCTATTATCACATAGTATAGGGACTTTTGTGGTCAATATTTAGTTTGGGGACGTGACTGGTGAGTTTCTGATGGATGAGGGACCTGCAGAGTCTTTAAACCATAAGATAATTATTGCAAAATTAGAACCCTTCAATATATTAACCATCCCCATGAAACCAAAACCAATTCAACTAGGTAGATACAGGAGCCATACCCAGGCCAGGTTCCTATTTTTGTCTGTCTATCAATTACCAATGTAAAAGCACAAGTTAACCAAAGACAGGAGTCATTTCAAGGAGTCAACTTATCAACTATTTGACTAAGTTCAGGAAAAAAAATAAAACACCCAAGCTATAAACGAAGGAAACAACACAACTGCAGCCACATGTTCCTCATCTCTTATGCAGATATGAAACTACAAATCTATTGTGTAGGTCAGACAAAAATATTAAACTGCCTGATGTATATAGCCTTTCCATTGGTACAACAACCAATTTGATGTCGGGGGGTAAGAAATTATTTTATATATATTCATCATAAAATGCTTGAACTGAGAATCAGTTCGAAATTCCATAAACCATCTCTTCAAATGCAACAACCTCCATTCCTCACTCTCCAACTTTATGAGGGAAATAAAATGTGAAACCTATGGAAAATTTTATTTCTTATTCCTTACTTGCTCATACCTTTATCCTCATTTGATCATTTCCCTAGATTCTCATGGTTAAAGCAGATATGACCATGTAAAAGTTCAATACATTTCATGATACATTAAGCGAATGCATGAAGTTCAAGCAAGTTTAAAATAACTTTAAGAACTCAATCATTCAACTAAATTTGAACTTGCCTGGGCAGCAGCAGAATGATCAGGAGTACTCTTGGGATCAGCCCAGCTGACTGTTGGGTTATTGCCATCCAGCTTAAAGCTTGCATTTGTCATTTTCTGTCTTGCATAATCGGCACATCCATTGTTGTAATACAGGATAAAAGCAAATCCACGGTTACGATTAGGATTTTGAGGATCCTATAATATCCATAACAAAACAATAGTAAGCACTTAGAATTATACATTCTAAATACAATAAGAAGTATTTAAATGAAAACTTCACCTTTATGAGTTCAATGTTCTCAATGCCAGGGCCAACTTCCTCTATGACTTTTCTAAACTCATCCTCTGACCAACTCTTTGGAACATTACCAATAAATAGTCTGTGTTTAGATTCAGATAGCGAGCACCTTAAAGTTTTACCCTGCAATGATGAAACATGTTAAACTGGACCAATTCATGATTTTCTTTTAGTTTTTCTCAGATCAAATCGTATTATGAAGACTTACAGTGGATTTTACTCATCAACCCAATTCGTTCTACATTTTCATTGATATTAATTTTTGTTTCTGTATCATTTAAATTCTATAAAGTGCCATTTTTACCCGATTCACAGTTCCTTCTTGAAGTGGGAGCTATAAGTTTTTTAATCATATGTGCTGCAATGTTCATGAATGGTTGAGATGGAACAGATTAAAAAAGGCATGGTAATCAGGTAGCCAAAATCCGAACTCATTTCGAACTTAAAAAAATTAACAAACAAAGCAACATGATTACCTTGAACTCTTTACTGTGTAACTCCTCGATGGCCTTCTGTGCATCCTCCCGTGTTCTAAATGCTACAAATGCATAACCCTTGGCTTCACCAGTACTCTTATCTTTTATTAACCTTATCTGCGTAATTATTGTCCAATAAATATATTTTCCAAATTGAAGTAACAAAAATTAAGAAAGAAAAAAAGAAAAGAAAAGAGTTGGAATGGTACAAATACAAGATGCCATGTCCTAACCTCAGCTACTTCGCCTATTGACTCGCATAGATCCCTCAAATCGTCTTCCAAGGCATCTCGAGGAAGCCCACCTATAAAGACCTCAGACCCATGGGGTGGAAGGGCAAGAAGTTGAGCGTGCTTCTCTTTGTCCTCTTCACTGACAGAAACAGCGGGCTTTTCCTCATTTTCTGCAGGTTCAGCAGCCTCATGGTCCCTATCTGGTTCAGGTGATTGATCTTTCTCGCCAGCCATGGTATTTAAGTCCTCATATTCTTCTTCTTCAGCATGTTCTTCAACATCTGCACTTCCACCCCTGTCAGCACCATCCTCGTCTATTTGTTCTTCAACATCATCATCCATCTCTTCCATGTAATTGTCCTCATCAAGGTCCACCCTTTCATCAACTTCTGTTCCCTCTGCCATCTGCTTCACGTCCCAGGCGCAATAATCCAACAACTAAACCAAACTACCACCTAAATTACCTGCGAGCAAGTACAAAAAATTAATGAGGTAGCGCAAAGAATCAGCATGAAGTTGTAGAATTCAATTTACATAGTAAGTACAACGCCAAAAATAATGGCATGTCACCTTCTCATGTAAGTAGCAAAAAAAATAAAGCAACAATTTTTCCCAAAGTGAATTGTTCTTACACTCTAGTCGCACTATAACCATCAGCCTATGTTTGCAGCATATAAATTGTTAAGTTAACTGAGTATCCATCAGCATATGAAGCAAACAAAATTTAATAAAAACGTCGAATCGTTAAGAATGCCCTAACTCTAACAACCAATCAAATAGGAACTAAAATCCAATTATCAATTAACATGAATACAACAAAATAGCCTAACCCATTTCATGATACAGAGTAGAAAACAAATGTGAAGACCAAAAGAAGCTCAATTGAGTTAAACCCAAAAATCCCACGATATAGAAACCGCCCCAACACTCAAAAGGAAGAGCTATACAAAAATCACATTCCATACACAAAACCCTAGCAGGAGATTTCAAGATCAAACTCGACTACGGGAAGACTCAACCCACAAACTGTAGCAATACCCAGAAAAAGAATGAAAATTTCCCACAAAAATTAAGCTCAGGAATTCGACAATCGAAGAAACCAATACAAACGGACAGATGGTAGGCAAAAATTTAGGGGGAAAATACAAAACCGAGTGGGGTACAGAAATGAAAGTTGAGGAAAACCTGTAGCGTACTAGTGGCGACAGAGAATCGATTCTGGGTGTCCCTGAAATTGCATTTAGGTTTAGCTTTTGTATGAAATTTCAGCTTTTTTGATGTGGGGTTTGTGTTTGTGTGAGGGAGTTTATGCGATTCCGACGAACCCAAAGCAGGTTTGTTTCCTGAGAGAACCTAGCGAACAGGTCTGTTGTTCAGTTGTGGCCCTTGAGGCTTAGACACGCTAGCGCCAGGTCACGCACTGTGATTCCTTTGTTTTATGGCTTGGCAACTAAAGTTTTCAAAATATATTTTTATTTTTTGAGGTAAAAGGTGCACACAGCACCACAGTACATTAAAGAAAAATTAACCGGATAAAAAATGAACTAATACAAGAAAAATTCTATCTATTATCCCAAATTTATTTAAGATTAATATTGGTATTGTCACCACAGACTTGTGTTGTTAGGGCAACACCCTTGTAATTGGCTCGTACTAACTAAACTCCCCTCTTTGAATGAGTGATTATGTATGACACCTTCTGGGCTTATGGGACTTAGCAGCCGGCCCCAGTACCGGTGCCCACCCCGGATTTCATAACCCAGGAAATCTAACCCATCAATCGTCTCATTCCCCACCTCTATCTACTCCTCTGATTCGCCGCCGACTACCGTCCTCACTCCACCTCCACCCGCAAAAGTTGATCGACCCACGAAACGGCTCTGAGCACAGTCCATCACCGCTCCAATATAACTGCTACCAACCACCACTTTGACACCCACCCATATCCCTAGCCCAAATCCGACATCCAACAACCCAATCACCTGCTCATCCTCCTTCTGCGCACCAAACAACCCACAATCACCGCTACCGAACGCTGGGCTCTACCAATGTTGTCCTCCCCATTATACGTTGCACCCACAACCACTTGGCCCCCATACAGTCGACCGCCGCCCCAACACCCTCCCATACCCATACACCAGAACCAGCCTCTGAAAACCCGACCATCCTCTCCTCCTCCTCCAGCGCACCAAAGAAACCTCAACCAGCACCTTGTTTTCATCACCATCAGTCACCATAACCCAACACCTGTCCTCCACACCCGTACACAATCGCACCGATCACATGGCTTCCCTTACAGATGACCCCCACGCCACCCCTCTCCTCCGTAGTTCACCAGAGTGCCCACACCGCCGCCGTAATAGTCAAACCCAAAAAGACGAAACCCTAGCCTTTAACTACCTTATACTTCCTTAAACCCTAATGCACCCTCTTAATTCAACTGTTTACAATTGTACTTTTTAGTTGACTATTATTCTTGATATACGTTTCTCAAGAGTATATGAGTTATGAAATTTATTTTTGTTATAATGGTATGAAAATGCATTTCTATATCCTATTCGAGTGCCATGTAAACTACTTTCATTCATTTACGAGGCACCATATTCAAAGACAAAAAATCATATTTTAATATTAAAAATAAAAATATGAAGTTACACAAGTTATATTTCATTGATTTCAGTGAGGTTTGAGAATTATTAAATCCTTGCAGCACTGTAACAACTACCATCCCAACTAACCATCTTCTCCTCTGTTTGGCGCCATCCCCAGAAAAGAAACGCTAAAAGTAAAGCCAATTCGGACTGAAATTGACATGCACTGCAATTTTTAGTAAACAAATAAATGTATGTGTGTGTGCTGCAAATAAATATATATCACTAATCAAAATATTAAATATCATTCATTTCGTTAAGTAAAATAATAAGAAGTACGTTTAAATTATGTACCAATTCAATTAGAGTGCACATTTCATACGTGATTATGCAAAAGAAATGTAATAACTTATTGTTTTCGTAAAGTTATTGTCAATAAAGTTCAATGCATTTGAAAAATAATCAGTTTTCATGAGCAAATTATTAGTTGTCGCGGAAAGTGTCCCAAATGTGGATGATGATCATAGACATCAGTTGGGTTGCCACAAATAAAAGCTTAATATGCGGATGATTTGTTTATTGTGACAAATTTTTCTTTGCAAAAAGTAGTGTTTTGATGACAACAATCTTCTGCACATTTATAATAACAATTAACAACCGTTTGTTGGTTAATTATTTTGACTAAAACAATACAAAGAAATATACACCGACTCATTAGCAAATGAATATCGCAACAATATCAAGAAATACACATTGACTCATAATGAAAATTACAACTTTCAATCATGGAAGATAAAATAACACTTTAAACAATAGAAGATGTAACAAAACCTCCGGAATGGTAGTAGAAACATAATACTACTATATTCTATATGTTTCAAAATTAGTGTTATTATTATTTTTATTTTAGATAAAAAAAATAAAGATGGGTTAGTGTGATATATTTACTCTTGTACCCTTATAATTATGTATTACAACAAACATAAGAGATACTAACAATTTTTTTTATTATTATGAATAATTCATGTTTAACTAACATCCTGTAACGAGAAATATGATACTTATTTTAGAACGAATAAAATATAAATAACATAACAATTAAAATACGGTTTAAAGTAAAATGACATGAGAGAAAGCAATCAACTCGTAGTAAACATACTCTCACAAACTAGGCGTAGATAAGAAAATCGAATAAAAAGAGCCAATAATAATGATAAAACCAACTAAAGAACCAAATTAATCACGTCAATGATGTTAAATCTATGCTTATTAAATATGTAATAATACAAGGAAAACAAGATTGAGTCACTTCCGATAAAAGAAACCTCAGTCCTCAGTCATGTATGCACAACAATTATTATACTGTAGTTTAAAAACAACGAGTGCCAAACAGTCCCTAGAGTTGAGCCGCATTGTGGAGCCAAGTGAAAGCTGAAATATAAATAAATAAATAAAAAACTGAAAATACCGTTGGAGTTGGAGCTTCTTCAACAACAAGTGCATATAAAGTTAGTTGGGTCTTCACATAGTTCTGCTCCAGAGTATCTAACAGTCAACCCCTACCAGCCCCAAAACCCTTTTAATTTCACTTTCTTTCCTCCCAAACAAACACTCTTCTTCAACACTCCCTCTACAATTTGTTTTATATCCTTAAATCAACCAGACCCCACATGACTAGCAGCTCCCCCCCCCCCCCCCCCCATCACCACCACCTCCTCCATTTCCTCCCCCCCTTAAAACAAGCTCTGCATCACCCTAACTCCGACCCAATTGCCATGGGAAGCTTCTTCGACATGTCCAACAATCCTCCTCCCTCCTCTCACACCAAGGACTTCTTCGCCACTCCAGCTCTCTCTCTCAGCCTCGTAATCACCTCTCTATTATTTCAATTCCCCGATTCTCGCATTCCTTAATTTCTCTGATTTAGGGATTTTGATTTTGATTTTGAATTTTGTTTTGAAATTGAAGGCCGGAATCTTCCGCCATGCCGGATCGGCGGCGGCGGCGGCGGCCTCCAACATGGAGGTGGAGGAAGGGGACGAGGGGAGCGGCGGCGGCGGAGGAGCCGCCGCGAGCAGGAGGGACGATACGGTGGAGATTAGCAGCGAGAACTCCGGGCCGGTGAGGTCGAGATCGGACGACGACTTCGACGGCGAGGGAGAGCCGGACGACGAGGACGACGGCGGCGACGGCGGAGACAAGAGCAAGAAGAAGAAGAGGAAAAAGTATCACAGACACACTGCCGAGCAAATCAGAGAAATGGAAGCGTATGTTTGATTTCGTTTTTGTCTGTTTGTTCCTGAAATTTGGGCGTGAACTCGGCGTTGTTGCCGGGTTCACTCGGTGGTGTGTTGGGCTGAGTCACGACTCATTAATTCTTCTCTGCATATTTTTGCTGATTGATCAATTTGAATCTTCTGCATGTTCAGTACTCTGTACTCGCAAAGGTTAAAAAAAGTTAGTGACATGCTTACAAAAAAAAAAGATTAGAAAGTTAAAACTAAAAGTTGAATTGAAATTTACATTTCCCATCCCTCCTTTTCTCTCTTTGTTTCTTGTGTTTGTGTTCTCATCAACCCACAGAATAAAATTCCAAAAGCATTGTTTTTTCATATCCAGTTGCAACAAAGTGGGGCATATTTTTTTGTTTTCTATGTAGAAGATAGCACTAAATTTGTAAATTTTGTTTTTTACTATGTATTTGATCATTTTAATGTAATGCAAGCTTAGTATTTGGAATTGGGTGTTGATAATTTTGCAGACTATTCAAAGAGTCACCTCATCCAGATGAGAAACAGAGGCAGCAACTTAGTAAGCAATTAGGCCTTGCTCCTAGGCAGGTCAAGTTCTGGTTTCAAAACCGCAGAACCCAAATTAAGGTACTTTAATATTGGGTGTGGTTTGGTCATCTAATTAGCTCATTTTTGTTTGTGAATTGTGGAATGATGATATATGCAAATGTATATTTGTTACAGGCAATACAAGAGCGCCATGAGAATTCTCTGTTGAAAACTGAAATGGACAAACTCAGAGACGAAAATAAAGCCATGAGGGAGGCCATAAACAAGGCTTGTTGCCCCAATTGTGGCTCGGCCACCACTAGTCGCGAAACTTCTGTGACAACTGAGGAACAACAGCTACGCATTGAAAATGCCAGACTCAAAGCTGAGGTATGGAATGCTAAACCAATATTTTCTTATGTTCTTGTAGGCTGTAGCTTAAATTTGGCTCTAGAAATATATATGCAAGAAAGTAGATTCATGTCATTTCTCATTAGTGATTTGCCATGTTATTGAATGTACTTATGCTACTAGTTCTTATTTTCTTGATTTCCATTACTGCTTTTCAAGATCCAATTAGGTATAAAAAGAGTGGATTTTTTACTTTGTGTTCATTTTTATTTAGGTGGAAAAGCTTCGAGTAGCATTAGGAAAGTACCCTCCGGGAACATCATCACCATCATGCTCAACAGGAGCTGACCAAGAAAACAGAAGCTCTTTGGACTTCATCACTGGCATTTTTGGGCTTGAGAAGTCAAGAATCATGGACACAGTGAATCAAGCAATGGAAGAGCTCAAGAAGATGGCCACAGCAGGGGATCCACTCTGGATCAGGAGCGTTGAGACCGGTCGCGAGATACTTAATTATGACGAGTACATGAAGGAGTTTCCTGTTGAAAATCCAAGCAGTGGAAGGCCAAAGAGATCCATTGAGGCCTCGCGAGACACCGGAGTTGTCTTTGTTGATCTTCCCCGGTTAATTCAGAGTTTCATGGATGTGGTAAGAAATAAGAGCTGCATTTCAAATTAATGATTATTTTCAATGTTCTTCTCTATAAATGGTTCTGATTTGCGCTTTTCTTTTGTCATATTGGTTTTCCTAGAATCAATGGAAGGATATGTTTCCATGCATGGTCTCAAAGGCAGCCACAGTTGATGTTATCAGCAATGGTGAAGGCCCTAATAGAAATGGTGCAGTACTTTTGGTGAGTTAACTTTGACCAGTGACCATTAGTTGTTTGGATACTGAGAAAGTTGGAAAAGAATGTAGAACAATAGAATTAATCATGAAACTTGTTCATCAACTGAATGAGAACCCCATGAACTTTTATGAGCTACAGAACTCAACTGAAGGTCAAAATCTTCAACATTAATGACAAAAGTAACTAACATTGTTTGGAGTTTCTTTGAGAACTTTTTTCTTGATCTGTAAGTTAACAAAGTTCAAAAAGTGAAAGAAGATGGATAATTTCTGAATAAAATACTGATTTATAATAATCAGATCCTTACCTTTTATGCTGTTTTTAACAGATGTTTGCAGAGATGCAAATGCTTACACCTATGGTACCAACCAGAGAAGTGTACTTTGTCCGATATTGCAAGCAACTGAGCGCAGAACAATGGGCAATCGTTGATGTTTCCATTGACAAAGTTGAAGATAACATCGACGCCTCTCTTGTGAAATGCAGAAAACGTCCATCCGGTTGCATAATTGAGGACAAATCTAATGGTCATTGCAAGGTATATACCTGTTCTTCAATTCTAGTTCTTTTGCACCTTCTTCAATCACAATCACGACTAATTCATCATCTTGTATAGGTTACATGGGTTGAGCATTTGGAATGCCAGAAAAGCACAGTCCACTCCATGTACCGAACATTAGTTAACAGCGGTCTTGCCTTTGGTGCAAAACATTGGATGGCAACTCTGCAGCTCCAGTGTGAACGGCTAGTGTTCTTCATGGCGACCAATGTTCCTACCAAGGATTCAAGTGGTAAGCCAAACTCCTCAAGCCCAAATAAACAGTATTGATCAAATAAAACTGACCCATTAATTGAAAATTAGGTGTGGCCACACTGGCTGGGAGGAAAAGCATTTTGAAGTTGGCACAAAGAATGACATGGGGTTTTTGCCATGCCATTGGAGCCTCAAGCTACCATACATGGACCAAAGTCACAAGCAAAACAGGGGAGGATATAAGGGTATCTTCCAGGAAGAACTTAAATGATCCCGGAGAACACGTTGGAGTGATCGTCTGTGCAGTGTCCTCTGTATGGCTGCCCGTCTCTCCTCACGTGCTATTCGATTTCCTACGAGATGAAGCTCGTCGCAGCGAGGTACAATAACATTGCAGCCTTACATTTCTCTATGCTAACATAACACAAGACACATGGTTTGACAATTTTTGCTGTACTCATCATTTCAGTGGGACATAATGTCCAATGGAGGCCCAGTTCAATCCATCGCAAACTTAGCGAAAGGACAAGATCGGGGCAATGCAGTTTCCATCCAGGTGAGTTCTTGTTCTTATTCCACAAACAAGTTTGTTCATTGAAGTGGCGTTTAATTTGTTCTAATTATATGTATCGCCTTTTTATCGTTGTTCAGGCAATGAAGTCGAAAGAGAGCAGTGTGTGGGTACTGCAAGATAGCTGCACAAACGCATATGAATCCATGGTAGTGTATGCTCCTGTGGACATAACTGGGATGCAGTCAGTGATGACGGGATGCGACTCAAGCAAGATAGCGATATTGCCATCGGGTTTCTCGATATTGCCCGATGGAGTGGAGTCGAGGCCAATGGTGATCAGTTCAAGGCAAGAGGAGAAGAGCACAGAGGGAGGGTCTTTGCTGACAATAGCATTCCAAATCCTGACCAACACCTCTCCCACAGCAAAACTTACAATGGAGTCTGTGGAGTCTGTGAACACACTTATATCATGTACTTTGAGAAACATTAAAACAAGTATGCAGTGTGAGGACAGTTGATGATTGTCATATCATATCATGACTTCATTTAATAGAATAGACACCAAATTAACTGTAGAAAATCATAGGTTTCATTTTCTTTCTTCTTTTTGTTTTTGTTTTGTTGTTTCAGTGTTGGTTTGTTTTCAGGCTGTCATTGGTTGGAATGGAGGCTTGGAATTTTGGAAAGAGACATAAGATATCAAGATATTATTTTCTTGATTTCTGTGTGTTTTTTGTGAAAGTGACTTTCTGAAATTTCAACATTATGAACAAGTGAAGCATATAATTGCTTTGGAACGATAAAGTTAACTATCAGAGCTCACACTTGGATAAACAAAAGTTGGAGCCAAACAATTATTATTTTTTATGTTTATATCAGTTGCACTAATAAGTCGGTCACACCTCATTTAAAATCACTTATACCCACCCAACTGAATGTCACCACCTTATTAGTGCAACTGATATAACTTTATATCAGTCAAGTGATATACATTAAACCATTCTTCTGAAAAGAGCAAAACAATTATAGTATACAGTAATATTTTATTTTTATTATATAAAACTTTAGTACATAAATCCCGAAGTAGGCGAGCAGGCAAAATGGACATGTACCCATGGGTGCTTGCAGCCCAATCTTAAAAATATCGGGTTCTAAAAAAATCGAGTAGGGTTAAGGTCGAGTAGTAATGTTAAATTCTCGGGATGGCTATATTCGGAAAAAAAAAACAGTGTGTTTTATGTCTGAAACCTGAAATCATACACTAATGACTAACCCGACCTACTTGAATACCCTATAAGATTGGATTAGAGTGGTTTCAATTCAACCCGACACGTGCCACCTCTAAAGTAGGGCGGTGGCCCACCTGGGCTTGTTGAGAAATGAGAGTTGGGCTTGTGGGGAGCAAATAGCAATTTCCATGCTTCAAAGCCCAAACCCACAACAGTCCATCTGAAATTTCCGGGAGATGTAAGCAATTGTGAATGTGAATAGAAGATTGAGGACTAAGTTTCCATTCATATATATACATGGACATGTTAATTTGTTTACCAACAATAAAAAATTGTCATTGCATGGAACGTTCCTTTTGTGGAATTTCTTTACACATGACGACTTATTTGTTAATTTACTTTTGGTCTTTGTCGTTTTCGTCTTTGTCCCATTTAGTATTTACTAATTAAGTACCAGGAAACAACACCAACACCAACTTGTCATATCCAACAACTAATTTTTAGTCGACCTTGAATTTCTAGAAACACTTGTGAAATGGTTGTGCAAAAAATATTTATATAATGTCTACTATATATAGAAGACATTATTTGAACCATACATATACAAGGGGAAGAAAGCTACTTTGTCTAGCCCAAGCCACCAGAGCCATCGAACCAGTAAAATCAGGTACCAAAATTAAAAACTCTATTCATGCTTTAATATATAGATCTTTGTGGTGACAATATTGTGTAATATAACCATCATGAAACCAAATTAGTTTCCTCTCTTTTTTCTTCTGGTTATCTATCTTTGTTAAAATTAAGAATTTAAATATGGATGCATATGTGCTGTCTGTATCTTTTTCATTTGTATATTATCATTTCTGAAGATATTTATATAATTTTAGTGTATTATACAATTTGATTTGAAATCTCATATTTATATGTCTAGCCGCTTTTCAGTAAAAACACCAATAAAACAACTTAAACCGAATAGGCGAGCTAAACCTAAATGATTAGTTTGATAAGTAAGAACCCGTTAATTTAAAAAACTCTTGGTACAAAATATTTCTTCATTTGAGTCTTTATAACAATTATATATAAATATATATCTTGAATGTAGAGATTTTGATTCCAGAGATGAAACGAGGGATCAGAATTCACGAGAGCTCGTCATCGTCTACTTCTCGATGCATGATGGAGAGTGATGAGGACGAAATCCAAGATCATGAGAAGAAATCATTGCCGTCCATTTTTAGAGCTCCAACAACCATGAGACGTATAGATCATCAAAACTCGCCGATTTATGATCCGGAGCTTGTGGCAATTGGTCCGTTTCATCGCAACGACAAAAATGCAGCACTTGAAGGCATGGAAGAGCAGAAACTCCGGTTCGCTTCCCGGATCTGTAGATGTCATGGAGAGAGAAACATATCGTTCCTCAAGAATGCACTTAAACAGAAAAATATGGAGGAAAGATCCAGAGAGTGCTACTCCGAAGCCTTCGATGATATGTCCAGTGATGAGTTTGTGAACATGTTGGTTCTTGATGGCTGCTTTCTGCTAGAGCTTTTTCGACACTGGCGTGCCCCTTCGGTATGATTTATTAATAGTCTTATTTGAAAATATGTCGCGTGGGTTTATTTGTCTGTTAACTACCGTTAACCCATTTAACGTGACCTCTACATGACAAAGACATTTTTGAATATAAAATTTATAGGTCGAATTCTTCATGTGTTTGGAGTTTTTAGTGTTAGAATCTTCAATTGTTATGAACTGAAAATGAAAATAATAAAAAAGGATAAAATTAGTATTTTGAAAAATTAATTAATCATGTGCAATGTATGTGATGAGAAAGTGTTTTGGTTAGATTTAATTAAAGAAAGAGTGTTTTGGTAAGTTAATACTTCATTTGTCTCCAAATGAGTGTTATCTTTTTTATTTTGAATTTTTTTAAAGAGAAATGAGTTAGTGTGATATGTTTACTATTGTATCCTCATGATCATGTGTTGAGAGATTTTAACTAAATTCATAGAGTTCAAACATACAGTTCATAGGAGTTATGTGCAATAACCCTTTTATTTTATTTTTTTCACAATATTACATATTTGTATTTGTTCGGCTTATATTTTAAATTTTTTTTTATATTATCTCAATTAGTTTTTTGTTTGGTTACAAGAACTAAATCGTCTTAAATTTTTCAGGATGAGATAAAAGACGATCCCATTTTCCGAACTCGATGGATGTTACCTGTGCTATGGTTGGACCTGCTCAAGCTTGAAAATCAGCTTCCATTTTTCGTACTCGAAGAATTATATTCCCGGACAAAACTACCCTCCGACACATCCTCAAACGTCAAGTCTCTAGCTCAAGACTTCCTAGCTCACGTTCGTCTCCAAGCAGACGAAATTCTAGACGAAAACGTGTGCACGCCGTGCCCCATACCTCACATCCTCGGACTCTTCCACTCCATGTTCAAGTCCAACACCCCCAACTACTGCAAATCCAATTCCACATCTCAAGATCAAGAAACCAATCTCACGATCACTCGCAAAGAACGCCGTTTTCTTCCTTGCACGAGCGATCTCCTCCTCTCGGGAACCAAATTCAAGAAAGGAAAAGGAAAGCTCCTCGACATAGCGTACCAGAGAGACGCGAAGGCCGTAGAGATCCCAATCCTAGTTGTCGATAACTGCACCCGAGCTTTCATGAGAAACATGGTGGCTTACGAGCAGTGCGACAAGCTAGTGGCGTCGCATTTTACGTCTTACACTACTTTTCTTGATGCGCTAGTGAAATCTCCTAAAGATGTTGAGGTTCTCCGGGTGGCGGGAGTGATAGATCATTATTTGAGTAGCAACGAGGAGGTTAGTGCGTTACTCAGTATTCTGACGGCGGAGATTGATTCACACTATAATCGAGGGTATCTTTGGCGCATCAATTCGGAGATTTGTGGCGACTACAACAAGCCAGGGTCGCAGTGGAAAGTGTGGACCAGACGGCACTTCAATATTGAGACATCGGAGGGTGTTTCTTGCGTGATCGCTGTTTTCGCTATCTACCTTGCGATTCTTGAAATTACTCTTTCTCTATGCCAATCTTATGTTTTTAATGCCCGTCATTGATTTGTTTATGTATTATTTTTTGTACTATTAGACGTCCAAATGTTAGTTTGATCCTAATATACTTGTCAAAATAAAATATTATATACAGTAAGTTGGAAAGATATACTGAAATTTGTTATTTGATATTCATATTTAGTACATTGATACTATTTTTGAATTTAATACTGTGAGTGTAATCATTTTAGGACATGGTCATAAATATATTCAAGTAAATATATTATAATAATTAATTTTCTTAATTTTTGTAGTAGAAACAAGTACATTCATTTTAAAATAAGGGAAATATGATTGTTATATTACCTCTATATATAAATATATAAATATAATTAGGCTACTTTTGGTAGAGATGGTCCACCACCAACCTAACTAATGATCATCCTTTCTTGCTTTCTCAGGGATACATATATGTGCATTTGTGATATGTATACTGTCAACTCCGCGCGAATATCCAACACGTTCTTTTCATTTAGTAATCATCTGTTCTAGTAAAATGGTCTTTTGTTATGTGGGGATTTGATGAGAATTCGATCTCATCGAACCCTTCAAGGCGTCAATCAAGAATATATATGAGAGTTGTGACAGTCGATTGTTTTACAAAATAGGTGGAAGTAAGATCTCTATCCAACATTACCCAAGAAATAGTCATGAACTTCTGTTTAGAAGACATCTTTGCCCAATTCGGACTTCCTGGGCTATGGTATGGACCACAACACCCATTTCTACCCGAAGTTTATAGACATGCATGAGGACTCTAGGATGCAATATTGGAAGTCATTCGTTTTCCAACCCCTAATAAAACACTAAAGTCATGCCACATACAAAGTCATAATATCACGATTTTGAAAATAAACAAGGGCCAGCACACCCAACTCCATCTAGTCCTATGGTTAGTAACGGAGCCAGTATGTTGAATAGGAGTGGGCAGTTAAACATAAAACTTAAGATCTCAATAGAGATACATATAACAATTAAAGTGAAATACTCAATAGAGTTTTAGGAATGACATAGGCAACTGCCTTCTACATCCTACTCCAACTCCGCCACTACCTATGGTTCTTGAGAACCACTCTCAAGGCTGACACTAGAGAGAAATTGTTTCAACTGGTGTACAGGTCAAAAGAGATGTTTTCTGCCAATAACACCGTGCCTAGTTTGGTGCACAAAGTAGTTAATGAATAACCCATTGTGTTTTAAAATGTTAATAATTTATTTGAGCCTTTTTTAACGTTAAAGTCCATGGAAATTAAACCGTAGTTCAACTCTTTATACAAAACCCATATAGCAAGTAGTTTTATCGATTATAAATCTGCGGATCGAATACCTCAATGACTAAGTTTTCATATACGTAAATCTACCTATTAATTTGTTTAGAGCCAATTAGAACTTGTCATTGCATTGCATGGAACGTTCCTGTTGGAATTAATTTACATATGATCACGACTTATTTATTAATTTAAACGATGTTTTTGTCCCTTTTACCAATTATGTACCAGGAAACAGCAACAACACCAACAACTTGTTATAGGAAAGAAGGAAAAAAAAAACTTTTATCCAATAACCGCTAATTTTTAGTTGACCTTAAATATCTAGAAACACAATACAATTTACAACCAAATAAACTAATTTCATGGTAAATTGATGTGATCACATTTGATGAATTCTTCAATATTGCTGACATGATTAAGTGCAAAAGTATGCAACAAAATATTTATATATATCAAGACATAGTTTCTAGGTAGAAGATGTTAATTTCCTACGTACTATATATATACATGAAATACATATTGTTTGAACCATGCATATACAGATTTAATTAGAAAGCTCACCCATCCACCAGAGCCATCGAAAACCAGTAAAATCAGGTAATTAACACAGTTTAAAACCCTATTCATGCTTTAATGTATAGTTCTTGGTGGTGAACATATATATATATATATATCTTATAATGTAACCACCATATATATGAACCAAAGTTTCATTTTCTTCTTTTTGCTTCTGGTTATCTATAGCTTGAATCCATTATTTATGTCATCTCAGGTACTCTTTTTCCTTCTTGGAAGAAAATGCGTAGTTGTTGTTCATATGATTAAATATTAATTAAATTATGATAACTATCTTTGTTTAATTATCATTTAAAAATATTTATGGATGGTTGTTATTTTGTATCTTTCCGTTGTATTATATATTCAAATCCAAATACTATTTTTTTTTTGTTATCCATATATATGAAACCAACCCTATCTTATCTACAATAAAATTCAAAAAAATTCAACATATGATTTGATCATATAATGGTTGGTACTTGGTATGACATTTTCAAATGAATTTGGTTGCGAATTTTATGATCATTAATTATTTTACATTACGTTGATTGTGAATTGTTACTAACTTATATTATTCTAAGTATGTTGCTAAATTAATTAGTTTTGCTTAATTATTTAGGTTAAATACAAACATATTCAAAGTATTTGTGTTAATTATATACTCCTTCCGTCACAAAATAAGTGTCATTGTTTTCATCGTAGGAATAATACTCTTAAATTCCCATGACATGTGTTTAACAAACTCAAATAACACTAATAACTTATTATATGAATATTATTAGTAGTTCAAGTTATAATTAACTTCCGAAAGAAGATAACACTTATTTTAAGTCAAAATTGCAAAATATATAAAACACTCATTGTAAACCAAAGATAGTGTTTTTTTTTTAATATTACATACGTACTGTAATATGAATTTAGAGATGTCAACCCCTTTTTCAAATTTTATATTATTTGTTATATATAAAATCTCAAAATATATAATTCTTTTTAAAACATACTACCTCTGTTTCAAAATAAGCGTCGTTTTAGAGTCCAATTTTTGTTTCAAAATAAGTGTCACTTTCTACTTTTAACAAACTTTTACACATAAACTTTCCATATTACCCTTTAATCATGATTTTATTTTCTTTGTCTCATATGGAAGATGAAAAGTTAGTAATGATAATTTTTATATCTTTATTTAAGAGCAAGATGATCATTTAGCATCTTTTCTTAATATGTGTGAAAATCTCTAAAACGACACTTATTTTGAAACGGATGTAGTATTTCTCTTTATAGGAGGTCGTGTGTTCAAACATCATTGCGTGGGTGGCGTGAGGTAGGATTTGGGTGGAAAATGGAGAGCTACTCCTGTTGTGTAGCTCAACTAATAAAAAAAAATAAAATATTTTATGAGTTTTTTTTAAAAAGCCAAAAAATATATTAACTATTTTAAAATTTAAAAAATAAAATAAGAATAATATTACTAATTTAATATATCAAGTTTGGAGTAGGGCGAGTAAAAAAAAACAGGGTGGGTGTTATAGTTGTCCCATTCCCACCCAGGAAAATTTTCTTGCCCCACCCGATGTCCCGTTCCCGTGGGGGACATCGGTAACTTTTGAATTCGGGTTAAATTGTCATCTCTATATGTATTATCATAATTTTTATTGTTTGAATTTTTTTAAACTACTGCTTCAGTGAGAAATGAAACGAGGGATTAGAATCAACGAGTGCTCATCATCATCATCATCATCATCATCAACTACTTCTCCATTCATGATGGAAACTGAGGATTGTAGCGAAGATCAGAGGAAAGCATTTCCGTCCATCTCTAGAGCTCCGACAATCATGAGACGCATCGACGATAAAAACTCAACAATTTACGATCCCGAGCTCGTGGCCATCGGTCCTTTTCACCGCAACACCGACAATCCAGCACTTGCAGGCATGGAGAAGCAGAAACTAAAGTTCGTTTCTCGCATTTGTAGATGTCATGGAGAGAGAAACATATCGTTTTTGAAGAATGCACTTAAACAGAAAAACATGGAGGAGAGATCGAGAGAGTGCTACTCCGAAACCTTCGATGATATATCCAAAGAAGAATTTTTGAAAATGCTGGTTCTTGACGGCTGCTTCCTCCTAGAGCTTTTTCGCCATTGGCGAGCCCCTCCGGTATGACTTACTGTCCATATATTAAGCATTTTATTTTGGAAAAAACCTAATTTCACAAATGGGGTTTGTGTCGTGTTGAAGGTCGTTTTTGTGTTGCACAACCAAAGACGAACGCATCACGTTTAACACAATGGTTAATTGAGTCATGTTGACATGAATACGACTCAACACATATAT
>JAYMTK010000540.1:0-21279 GCA_036897405.1 Pelargonium myrrhifolium
TTTCTAATCCAAACACCATCAATGGGAATCCCATTCCCATTCCCATTCTTCATTCCCATTCCCACCTAATCCAAACGCTAACTTAATGTATTTGTGATTTCCATTATTGATTTCAAAGTAATGTATTACTACCTTAAATGTTTTAGGTCAATTCTAGTGTGTCCATGCTCTTATTGGCGGTCAATTCTAGTGTGTCCATGCTCTTATTGGCGCATGTGATATTTCCAATTTTACAGCATATATTTCTTTTGGAACTACCTTATTTGTCATTCAAGTCAGTGATAGTATATCCTGTACATAGTTACTCACATGTTTCTCTTTGCCTGTGGTTCTGTACACTTAAATGCTCCTGCTAGATCCTTCAATTCTAGTAGAGCAGTGTTTTATTTTCCCTGGGTTCATTATCACTCATTTCCTTTTTATTTTACACGACTCTGCCCATCTCGCAGCTCAGGTGATGCTTTTTGTGGCACTATAGTCCAACAATACTGCAATAATTATGTGCTATTGTATGCTTAATTATCTTTTCTGATGTAAATCTTCTACTGGTTGTGTTGATTCTTCCCCTTCACAAATGAAAATTTTGTTCATGGTAATATTTATGCAGCTTCCACATTTTTTTATTGTTATGATATATTTGTTGTGTTTAGGTATTAATATTGTTCTATCAATTTTTCCAATCTGCAGGTTTTTGTTCTGTTCAGTGATGGTTCAGTTTACATACTTTGTCCTGTTGTACCATTTGGAAGGTAATTTATTCTGAATCTTTGTCATTATCTTATTCTTCTAATAAATTACTTTTGTATAAGAAATTTTGTTTTGGGAAATTTTTTGTCTATGTTTATGTCTTGATGCAATGATAAAACTATTAATATACTCATTGGTACTTCAACTACTAAAATAAAATTTCTGCAGTCCACCCTGGTGCTTTTATATGCTGAAGTTATTTGTCTTATGTGCATCCACTTGACGAATTTTGCTTCTTGGGTCATGGAATTCATTGTTTTCTCTGCTTTATGAAACTATATCTGCCTGATCTCTTATATTGGGTGCTAAGTAAACAAGTGCTATAATTTGCAGCAGTATTTACAAATGGGAATCTATATTGGAGATATATAGCGATGCACATACATTTGGTTTGAAATCCTCTAATCCCAGAGCCGTTGGTAACTCAAACCTGGCAATATCTTGGTTGGAAGCAACATTTCCTGGGTTAGCAGTCCAAGCAGCAGCAGAAGGAAATCTCTCTGTTGTAAAAGCTCATCCTCATGCTTTATTTGATGCATCACTTGCTTTGCAGGTATACAGACATGAAATATATATAGTCACACACACACACACACACACACATTATAACTCATAAATACATCTTTAATTTCATATATTCCGTGGCTTCAGTTACCTAAATGCTTTTTTCAGCATGCTAACTTTTCAGGTTTGTAACTTAAACTTGTTGCTGTTTTAGGGCCCTCTACGTAAAGTGTGTCATGGTGGGGAAGAGGAGGATTTAGCAGTTAAAGGTGCAGAATGTGAAGGTCGCGCTGTCAGCTTTCTATATAATTTAGTTAGCAAAGACTCAATTTTGGTGACTGCCTGGAGTGGTGGGCAATTGCAGATTGATGCTCTTGCTGATGAAATTCAGCCAGTCTGGAATGTTGGTAGCCCACCCCGTCTTCGTGTAGATCCACGGGACTGTATACTAGGTCTTGCTATGATTTGTGAGCCAATCTCTAGCGATATTTCCATTGTGAAGCTTGATCAACAGCTTGATCATACTGTCTGGTTGGGGCTTCCTCCTCCATTGTTGAGGCTGGCTATTGTAGATCTTGCTTTACCTGAAAAAACAGAAAGTGGATATCTTATTACCATGTGTCCTGATCCACTTATGCCAGAAAGAATTTTTTCTCTTCATGATGGAGGGATTGATTCGATAGTGTTACATTTTCTTCCATTTACTAGTCAGACTAGTGACAAGGATGAGGCCATGAGAACCCCTTCTGTACATCCTGTTCTAAGTACATGCCAAGGAGAAACCTCCTCAACATCCCCCCTTTGTGGTTTTGTGTCGCTATCAGATTCGTTCGGGTATTCATGGATTGTAGGAGTCACTTCCTCCCGAGAATGTATTCTGCTGGAGATGAAAACTTGGAATTTATTGCTTCCCATTCAAGCTGGTGCTGAACGGAAATCCAAGCCAGAAGGACTGAAACAGATCGATACTCCAGATATCATCAGTAAAGAACTCCTTAGTGGTCCTAAGGTTGTTCTTCTTCCTCAGGCCTCTCCAAATCTGCGCTCTGTTGCTGCTGATTCTATCGAAGGTCGTGCAGCTCTTCATCAGTACTTCAAACTTTTTCATGAAAATTATGTGGAGTATGCACATAAGGTAATAATTCAGTTGCTAAGCATCTACTCTTATCTTTTTTATCTTTTACGTTTTCAGTAGAATTGTTAAATCTCATCTTACTCATTATCTCAATATGTATCTGTAAAACATGTTTGTCGTGATAATTGAATAATTGCAGAACTTGTGATTCATTTGTTTTCCCTAAATTATAGTTCTATATGCAGTAAGATGTTGGAAAACTTTTAAGCACGATATCATCTAGTTCTGCTGATTTTTTTACTAATATATACAACGGTTAAATAGTTTTGCCTCCTGTACTGAAACATTTTTTGGCTTTAGCCCCTAATTAGGGTTTTGCCTTGTTAGAGCCCTTGTAAACCATTTTTTTTATTAATTAAACCCACTCAACCAGCTGTAGCCTGTTTTTAGGTCCCACGTCAACATTTTTTGACATATCATCATGCCACATCAGTTACAGAGTTCACGTGTGCATGCCACATCAGACTACACACTGCGTTTCATTATACTTTTATATGGCTGTGAATGATGAAAAGATGAAACAGTATGATAGGCATGCACACGTGGACTGCATCTGACGTGGTGTGAATACGTGTCAACAAATGCTGATGTGACAAAAGAAAACCGGCTACAGCTGGTTGAGTGAGTTTAATTAATAAACGTGTCAACAAATGCTGATATTACACGAGAAAACAGCTAAGCCGGTTGAGTGAGTTTAATTAATAAAAAAATGGTTTACAAGGGTCAAACAATGCAAAACCTTACTAGGGGCTAAAACAAAAAGAACTAGGGGAGGCAAAACCATTTAACCCTATATACAAAGTCTTTAGGTTATCAGAGGAAATGAATATGCACATCATTTTTCAAGTAGTAATAACGAATAAGTCCATTCTGACGCTGTTGTCATTTATAATTACAAATCAATTCATGGTGTTACTATTGCATGAGGTGCAATGATGTAATGCCATATTCTTGAGTTTTTCTTTTTCAGTTTACCACTGACTTTGATAACAAACACAGATAATGCGGCTAGAAAGTTAACAAAATCAAGGGTTAATTACAATTTCCTACCCTGTACTATCACCCATTTACAATTAACTACCCTGAACTACCAAATTAACTTTTAACTACCCTATACTTTCATTCCGTTAACAATTAGGTCCTCCGTCCAAATTTATCAGTTGACGAAATCTTCAATTTTTTGTAAAAATGATGATTTTGCCCTTTGTAAAAATGAAGAACAAGGTTGAAGTTTTTCTTGGTGATGGAGATGGAGAGGAGGAAGTCCTCTCTTTTTTATAATAATTATTATTATTTTTAAACTGAGTTTTCTTTTGTACGTTTCCAGGTATACTTTGAGCTCAAGCATCATGGGCCTCACCTGAAGAAAATTATTGATGAACAGCATGCTCGATTAGCTGAAGCACAAAGTAAGCTATCCAAAGTTGAGGAGAGACAATCAAAAGTGGAGAAGAGGATTGATCAAGCAATCAACCGGCATAATACCCTAGAAGAGCGTTTGCAGCATTTGAGGAGCTTGCCTGGGGCTCACAAAAAGCCATTATCTAGAGCAGAGCGAGAGTTCAAGTCTGAACTTGGTAAGCATTATAACTTGTTAACATAGGAAATACCATTTACTCCTGAAATATTATTTTCTAATGGTTACCTAATTTAAATGCTTATCAACATCCTACTATGTTTTGTGTGGGGAAATTTGTAGGCAATATATCCTTTGACTGCTTAAAATAGTTCCATTTACAATAAGAAAGACGATACAAACTTCGTTTTTTCTTTGAACATACCCTTCCTGTTCATGTCTGAGATCTTGTTACTGAAATTTGTTAGCTTACATGTTCTGTAGATGTAGTAATTGTGATAGCCGATTTTAGTTAAATTACTTTGACTAAATGAGTGTCCTCTGTCAATTTTGGTAAGTTTGCTATAATATCCTGGAGATAAATTAGTTAGAACCACTGGAGTTTGTCTTGAGGGAATGTTTAGCAGTAATCAGTTTATCCTTAATTTTTGCATCTGTTACGACAATGTTATGATGACTTAGGCCGCCCTTGTAATATCTTATCCATTTTGTTATTCCTCAGACCAATTTACAGGAGTTGAGCTGGAAGCTTTGCATTCTTCTATCGAGTCTTTATCTGCCAGACACAGAAGGTACACACAGTCCTCAAAGGACAATTTGGTAAACCAGCAGAGGCAAATAGCAGGTAAGAAGAGTCGTGTTCCAGATACCCAGATCAACATCCTGAAATCATCTCTCGAGAAACTCTCACTAGTGAATAGTGAGAACTCTGAAAAGGTGAAGCTAGTTGAAACTGTGCTAAGAAGCCAGGAAAGCAACAGAAGCTGAAGAGGCACATCAGCAAATTACTTGTTGGTTTGGAGATGCCGGTCAATTTCTGGTCTATAATGTCTTGTTTACTTGTACTTGATGCTTGGATATGCTACTGCTGAGTAGTTTATGTCATTGGAATGTTTGTTTGTTGCTTATACAGAAGATTTAGCCAATTCTGTGGTGAACTTGAACTGTTTTACATCACCAGATATGGGTGCAGCAAAACTATTAGGTTTCGGAAATAACTGGGCTGTGATGGCTACCCAGATCAATGAGTACCCGTAATTGTCTAACAGGTGGGATTCGATAGTCATGTCATCATAGTGTTTTAAAAACTTTGAACATTTTGGACTTGGGGCACACCTCTAAAAAATCCTCTAAGAGATCCCAAGAAGGAACATGACATGAAATTAGACTCGGATTAGACCAAAAAGGGAAGTCACAGAACAACACATTTGGCTGCAATGCTGCTAACTATGACTGGCTCTAGAAGCTTAGAAAGTGCCCAACACTCAAGGCCCATCCAAGCAAGCATCCTAAACTTGCAAGAAGCTCTGTAGTTAGGAAAACGCCTCTCAAGCCGCAACACACAATTTATTTCGCTTTCAGTGGTTGGAAGAGAAAAAGGCGCTTGTCTTGTCTCTTACAATTCACGGTTGCCTGCCCGCCCGCCTGTAGCCGGGTAATGGCCATCCTCATCGCAGCACAACACGCCTGAGGTCACTTCCTCGATCAGTGTGAGAGCTCGCTCTAGATTTTGCCACCTTTAACGTAATAAAAAGTTGTTGCGCTCGCTCGAAGTCGTCTATGTGTTCCCAGCTCACATAATTAGTTTCCGCTCTTCCTAGCTTGGCCGCAACCAATGAAAGTGCTACAACTCTGCTGCTAGCTATGACCCTACTTAGTTGGACCTTAATTAATATTATTGCTCACCTCATCCATCACACCTGCACTGCACGCGTCTGCAATTTAATTGTCGCAATTAGCAATTGTTTTGTGCTGCAACTCCAGGAAGCATCCTCTCAGATATTCAAGGCTCTCAACACATACAACTGAAAACAAAAATAGTACAAGTAGAGTTGTTAGAATGGAAGGGCAGAATGACCCTCACAAGTTTAATAACTTTGAATTTGTTTTAAAAACATATTTATAGGGTTACAAGCACTTTCAGGGCTAAGGTAGCTTGTAGTAGGTAGTCGCCTACCCTACCGCCTTTAGTCTCTAACAAAGTGACCCATGAATCTGAAATAAATGTGGACAATGCTAAAACATGTTCTCTTTCTTATCGTTTGTTGCCAAAATTTGAAACATTAAAATGATTAAAATTTGCCAAGACTAGTTCCTTAGTTTATAGGGATAGAGGCATAATTGGTACCCAAAGTTTGACGCGAAACACAATCTAGTATCTAAACTTTTATTTTACTAGAGTTAGTACCTACACTTTTATTTTGTACCCAATTTAGTACCTATTGTCAGTCTCCGTTAATTTGTCCGTTAAAAAACGTTTACGTGGACAAGCCGTGCTAACGAGTCATCTAAGAGCACAAGCTCGTGATGACGTGTAAATTTTTGACAAAAAACTGCTGACGTGGAAATTACAATTTTGATAAATAAAAAATTAAATTAAAATATAATAAAAATATATTCCCCACTCATCTGCATTCCCTTCCTTCAACCACTCATCTCTTTATTAAAATATATTATCATTAAAATTGGTACCCAACCACTCATCTCTGCATTCCCTTCCTCCTCCAAAATCCAAATACTCACTACCCATTTTCAGCTCCCTCTCCCACCTCAACCCCAACCCTAACCCTAAACCTATCTCCGCCGTCGCTATCACCACCTCCACCGCTGCTATAACCACTTCCGCCGCTGCCGCCTACGACCTCGACGAGCGCTAGAGCGTCACCGACTCCGTTTCCTCCCTGGAGCCAAGACCTCCTCCGCCGTCGCCGAGACCTCCTCCGTCGCCTCCATAGAGCTACGACAGCCACCGACTCCGTCTCCTCCAAGCTCCATCTCTGTCGATCTCCGCCTCCGTCGATCTCCTCCATCTCTGTTCGACTCTGCCGTTCCTCCGCCGCCGCCTCCTCTCCGCTGGAAGCCTCTGTCTGTTCTTCATTTTCTTTTAATTTCATATTTTCTGTCTAATTTATTAGGTTTAGGTCTATAAAATTTGATATTTGTTAGTTTAATTTTCAGATTAGGTGTGTTAGTTTGATTTTGAGACTAGGTTAAATTTTAGGTTTGACGATTAGATTTGTTTCAATCTGTACTGGCTTGGATTTGTTGATTTTCATATATGTTTTGATCTTTAATGCTTGTTGATTAATTAATTGTTCTAGTTTTGAGATTGATTATAATTTTTGTTGCCGGAAAAATTTTCCGTCACCGGACAATTCATGTGTTGAATTTTTCGTCAACCGAAAATTTCAATTTCATTTATTAATTTTAATTTATAATTTCTTATCTAATATCTACGTCAATAAAAAATTAACCAATAAAATTTTAACAGCTCAGCACATTTTGTTCACCTAAACGGTCAACCGTCCACCTAAGCGGTCAACAGTACACGCTTAACGGATAAATTGACGGAAGTTGATAGTAGGTACTAGATTAGGTACAAAATAAAAGTGTGGGTACTAACTCTAGTAAAATAAAAGTTTGGGTACTAGATTGAGTTTGACGCCAAACTTTGGGTACCAATTTCGTCTTTATCCGAAGTTTATATTGTATTTTAAAATTTAAAATTATGAGTACAATTTCACTTGTCTGTAACTTTGATTTCAAATTTCGAATTTGGATATTTAATTTTAAAAGTAATACTATTTTTTTTAATGTTTCATGCTATACAATTAATTTTTAATATTTATAAGTACTATAATTAAATTCTAAAAAACGGGTGTGAATCTTACGATTCACTATACGATACGATACACGATTCGTAAAATAGTCCTAACGATACTTGATACGAATCCCGATTCAACAACCATGATACTAACGTTTATATTATAAATTAGTAAACAATTATATATAGGGTAAAATGTATATTAGTTGACTGATATAAAGTTATATCAGTTGCAACTTAACAAAGCTAATGAGGTGATGACACCTCATTTAAAATCACTTTATACCCACCCAAGTGAATTTGGGGGAGCGGAGCGACCCGTCCAGATCCATGATTTTAAATGAGGTGTCACAACCTTATTAGTGCAACTGATTTAACTTTATATCAGTCAACTGATATACATTAAACCCTTATATATATCTCAATTATCTGAAATACGAAAAAGGTATTTTATAAACAAATTATTTAAATTTATCTAAGCTCCACTGAAAATCTAGAATCAAAATATAATTATATATTTATAGAAGAGAAAAAGGAATCTAAGCCAAGCTTTTTTTTGGCTTAGGCTAAGTCAGTCCAATGAGGTGATGACACCTCATTGGGTTTCACTTATATCCACCCCAATAAATTTGGGGAAGCGGAGCGACCCGCCGGATCTGAGCATTTTTAATGAAGTGTTTCTGTTTTATTGGTGGCTTAGTTACTAAGCCAAATTATTTGGGTTAGAATCCTAATACTCTCTCTCTCTATATATATATATATATATGTTGCATAAAGTGTCCAAATTATAAAATATACTTTACACTTGCAACAATTTAATTTAGCAAAATTCAATTTGCTCATGTACTTATCCAATTCCAAAATAAGTGTTTTGTTTGTCTACATTTTTATCTCAAAATGAGTGACGTTTTCTTTATTTTCTAATAAACTAGTTATATCATGAGTACCAATCACATTCTTATAATAAATCAATTATCGTTCATTGAGTTTGTTATAACACATGTTTATGAGAGTTCAAAAAGTACAACATTAACTATCTTAATTATTTTCAGGGCGTCTTATTTTCTTTTTAGTAATGCATGAATTAGTATAATATCTCTAAATTAAAATAAGTTACATATTATTTTAAGTTTACTACAACACATGTTCTTGAATGTACAAAAGAAAATATACAATATTAACTAACATTTTCCTAAAAAAAGGTTCGAAATATAAATCAAAACACTCATGTTGAGACGAACAATGTAAACAAAATCTATAACGCTTCGGAAATATAATGTTAATTACTTCTTTTTTTATATAATTATTATTATAATTTGTCCATAAAATATACTACATTGACATTGAAAACTGCATTTAAATTATAGTAGTAATTAATTTGATTGACAAATGAAATTACTAGTAATATAATGCAACTTTTGTTTGACAAGTGGTGGTATAGAACTATTGCTCCTAAAGTGAAAAGAGAGAGAAGAAATAAATCATTGTCACCTTTATGAAAAACCACTAGCTTGCTTCATGGGGAAGGAGGGTCAGGGTACCCACCCAAATATATATATATATATATATATATATATAAAGCTTCATTTCTTTTTAAAAGTACCATTAATCATACTATAATCAACACATCAATACTTCATTACTCCCATTTAATTATCTATGTGTTCTCCTCCTTAAACCTAACAACTTGCACAAAATTATATTATTCTATCCGCTTAAAATGAACGATTCTATTTCTATTTTGAGAAATATTAAAAAAAAGTTAGGTAATGTGATATAATTATACTTGTATTCTCATGATCATATATTAAAATATATTAACTAATTTGTTGTAAAAATATTAGTGACAATTCATGCGTAATTAACTTACTAAAAAATGACATTCATTTTAGAACGGAAGAGTATCTAATATCTACGACTGCTTTTTATTTTTTTTCTTGTTAATTTTCATTGTTTTTATTTTTCTATTATTTTAGCTTCTAAGTACTTTTTTTTTTTTGGAAGAAGCTTCTTAGTTCTAAGTACAATTGAGTTCGCACATAAAATATATGGGTAAAAGTGGATTAGTATTTTAAAGAATAAGAATTGTTTTATTATTGTAGTGTTTTTTCATCAACAAAACACTAGATTAGTGTTTAATAGTAGGTAAATGATAGTTATATACTTCAAATTATTTATTTTCGTTTTGGTTTAAAGGAGATCAGTTTATTTTATTTTATTTTTGACGAAAGCTCAGTTACTCTGTTTTGTAGAATAGATGAGATAAAAAAATTTAATCAATTCGGAACAGGCCTAAGATTGGGCCTGTAACTTGAGACCTTAAGGCCTTTCTGATTCTAAAATCTAAACCTAACATCCCATTCACTGTAGCCGTTTGGTTTGAATTTACCTTGTAAACAAAGCAAAGAATGCTATAAATCCCACTTCTCCTTTTCTTCAACTCTTTTAATTTCTAGTTTATTTTCACAGTTTCATTTACAATAAGGGTGTTGAGTTTTCATTTTGAAATTTGTGATCACTTTCATCACATGATAATGCTAGAATTTTTTTAATAAGAAAACTAATATCATAAAGAATTTTCAAGTACTTTGTCTAGGTTAAGTCAAACCAGTTGTTTGTGAATGATATTTTGGATCCTACAAGGCACACTAAAATGAGTTTTGCCACTCGCCAGCTCACAACGAGCCAGACAAAAAATTACATGCCAAAACGGTCCGCAACAAATGGCGCTAAACGCAACTCAAGATATTAACCACATAAGACCCGAAGATTATGAACATCTCATCACTATAAGGAGATATGATATAAAAACTCTAAATACTAAGTTTACCCGAAAAGGTATCTGACAACATCAACAGAGGTTCAACTAAATAAAACTTTGTTTTGTAGGTCTAGGTGCGAAGAAAAAGAAAATGAGCTATCGAAGTGCTCAAAAAAATGCTTTGAATAACACTGATTAATAAAACATATTCACTCTAATAAATTAACGAGTGTATATAAGTTTTCTTCGAATTTGAATTTAATGAGATTATTATTGTGTACTCATTATAAATCAAAATTATTTTGACTTAAAATCTTGATACTCAACTGCTATTCACAAATCATGATCTTTACTTATAGAAAAAAAGTTTGTCTCTTTTCTCTCTTGAATTGTCTTCTCTTCCAAAACCATGCTTGGTTTTTCGGTTTGAGTAATTGAAACAAGTTGATAACATTAAATTGAGGATTCTTTTGGTTGGATATTTTAGTTTTACGAATCACACATCTTTGATTCCCAAGTCACTACTCACTAGGGAAAAGTTTGGTGTGGAAAAAGGTGATTGACGCAAATGCATCATTTCGTTTCACCTTATATCATTTGTTCCTTCAACTTTACTATTCTTTGTTGTTTGTGTTTTCAATTTTCATGAGGCAATCACAAATTAATTTGTTGCTTGCCACTTTTTTTGTTATCTCTACTATTAACTATTGTCTCACATGTTTTTTTCTTTTTTGACGAAATTAAAAACACTTGGCAAATAGTGTTATTGACGATTTGAGAGAATCATGAATCTCAACAGAAAGATTATTAGTTTCTGAAATTCACTAAATTGTACAAAAATGAATTGTCAAATTTTTAATAGTTTGACTCGCTATTAGTTAATAAATAATTGAACGCGTAATCTTTGAACCGATATATTTATCGTGTATGGTTAGTAATGGAAGGATCCAAACAGTAGTGGTTAAAGTAATGGCAACTGAAAAATAGTGGTTGGTTAATGATGGTATTGCAGTTGTCATATTGACTATGGAGAGAGAATTGTGGTGATCAAATTATAGTAATTTTCTAATATATAGTGTTTATGCATATTTGCAAGCAATAAATTATGTAGGTAAAGACCAAGTGGGGTGGAATTATACAATCTATTATGCACGTAAAAGAAGATGCCACCAAAACTAAATGTTCATATTGAAAGGGAAAAATACAATGACAAACTATAAAAGACAAATAAAAATTGGAAGTTTTTTAAGTGGAATTATCAAATTCTTGTAGTAGTAAATTTGACTTCTATATATAAACAAGTGGCAATATAAAGACAATTACAAAGTTGAAAGTTACCGTACATACTAATTGAGATAAATTCATTTATTTGTCAATTACATATTGATAAACATTAATAATCTAAATAAGATAAGTCATAGCCTCTATTTATGAAAAACCTAGAAACTCTATCCTTTTATTCTTTTCCCTATTTCTTTATTAAAACTTTTAATTTAAACATCTTCATCCCTTTTAAAGGACATTAATATTTTTTCTGAAATCCCGGGTCATGGTACCCGGGATAGGGAGTGATTCTTCTCGGGCTGGATCCAGTTTTGAACCAGATTCATAGTTCGTAAGTCTAGGAGGTGTCATACATAGTCACTCATCCAAAAAGGGATGTTTAGTTAGTATGTGTCAGTTATTGGGGGAAGACCCTAGTAACACAAGTCTGTGATGACAATACCAGTGTTGACCTTAAACGGATTGAAGTACTAAATATGATTTTTCCTGTATTAATTCGTCATGTATCCAGTTGTTTTTATTAATGAATTGTGGTGCTCTATGCACCTTTCTGCTTCATAAAAAAAAAGGACATTAATATTTTTTTGAAAATTAATATATATAATAAGAACATATTTAGTAGGATTATTTTATTCTTCGGTTAGTTAAATTATCACTACTGAAACATCTTGTACAATTTTATAACATACGTTTCAGTATTATATTCGTCTTCATTATACTCTAGTTTATGAGAAGTTTATGAGAATATGTTTAATGCATACAATTTAAATTTTCTCAAGTTATTTTAAAAAAAAATGTATTTTAATAGTTATGTTATGACTACATTTTGTTTATGTTAGAGTAAGTTTTCCATTGTTAGAAGTCTTTCATCATCAGAATTTTATCGTTATGAGTCAATGAATTTTACTTGAGTATTATTGCGCGTCAGATGTTTTTGAAGATGACAATGACTGATCTTATTGTCCAACAAACCAATTATACAACGGTTGATCTTCTTCTAAATTTACAAATGACACGTTAGCTTGCAAATCGATCTTAGTGAAACAATCATGAATCATCAACATAAAAGTAAAATAAAACAATAAATTTCTTTTTGAAAAAAACAACCAAACACCTATTTGTTGTATGTGAGTGAAATCACAAATAAAAGGAGTGGGAAAAAAAATAGAAGATTAATAATTGAGAAAAAAAAAAGGGGAAAAACCCAATAAAAAAAGTGGAGAAAAAGGAAAGGTGGAGAGGGCACAATAATTGGCATCAAATGCTTATGGGGATTCGCACTGTTGCTGAATTCCAAGATCAATCAATAATTTAACAAACCAAAAAAAAAAAAAAAACACAGCAGAGCACCATAACCAGCAGCACCACCTCCTCCCTACTCTCATTGGTGACCCCATCTCTCTGTTTCACCATTTTTCACTATTTTCTTAAAAGCACAGCAAATTGATTAAAATACTAAAGTTATTATTGCAGAAGAAGGAGAAGCAGTATCAGTAGTTATTGTTTGTAGCTGTAGCTGTTGTTGTTGGTGGTGCTGTTGCTGAAGTGAGAGGAGAACAAAAGCAGCCAAACTGCCAATTAGGTTTTCGTCGGAAAGTTCCCACAAAAGGTAAACCTCTATTTCTCTTTCTTTAATTTTATATCTCTCCTTGTCATTTCCACACACACGTCCTGTTTTGTGCCGTTGTTGGGTGTTCTGCTACCACCCATTTCGATGTTTGACGGGACTTCAAGTTAATGGGTCTTCGTGTTCGCCTTTTGTTCTTGTTTTCATTGGAGATGAACTTAATGGCCTGCTTATTTTAGCTTTCCTTTCACGATTTTTGTTGTTGATTTTATTTTTATTTTTTTCCTTCTCGGATTTATTTTAGGGTTTTGTTTTGCTGGTGGGGTTGGGTTCGATTCGGTGGGCTAGAGATGCTCTTGAGCTCGTTGGTCTGCTGAATTCCAAGATTCTTTTGTTTAGTATGGAGGGTTGATGTAGTGATTGCACATGTTTGGGCTCCAACTCCTGGAAGCATGGATTCTAGGGTTTTTGTGAGCTAAAGTTTTCGACTTTTTTCGACCCAAGTTGTGATTCTGTGGTGGGTTTCTGAAACTTTGACGCTGAGGACGGGAATAATTTTGGAATGCTTTGAACCGTTGGGTAGGGAATTTTGGAAATTGGTAAAGATAGAATGGCAGCAGAGTCAAACACGGGTTTTCAGAATGCTTTGGGGTCTGCTTTGAACCGCCACGCCATATCGTTTCAATCTAGTGCAATAAACAGCACCTCTGAGATGATTCCTATGGGGAATTACTATGGAGTTAGCAGCACCGCAGGAATGATCTTGCCAGGGAATTCGAGCATAATTAACAACCCTGCAATGGTTCAACCTGGGAATTCTTCAGGTTCTCATCTTTCGGATTCAGTTCAAGGTCTCACACATGACACTGGTTTGGCTGTCGAGTGGTCAGCAGAGGAGCAGTACAAGCTGGAGGAAGGCCTTGTCAAGTAAGTTGTCTCACCCCAGACTCTTCAATTGTTTCCTACTATTATGCAGTATATATCTCTGGTTGGCCATTTACTTAACTTATGTAACTCTAAGCCAAACTGTGTTAATCTTTGTGAAATAACTTTAATATTGGCAACTACTTGGGGTGATGTTTTACAGAAGTGGTATCGTGCTGAATGACGTGGTGAATCCATTGGGGTAAGATATGTGTGTGTAATAGCTTCACATTATGTTGTAGGTTCTTTTTGGTTTACTTAAGGAATTATAGACAAAATGATATCACTTTGAGAGCTGAATTGGTTATGTTGCCATATGTAACAATTTGCATTTAGTGCTTCAAATGCAATGACATTGAATAGCTGTGGCAGTATTAACACTTATTCTACTCTGAGAATTCTGATGGTGCTTAAAACAAAAATAAGTTTAGATCTGTTCCCAATCTGCCTTTTCATCTTCATGATGAGGACATGTTAAACATGGTTCCTTCTATTCATAGCATGAAATACATTTATTTTCTTTGGCCATTCTCCAACACAATTATCAATTCTAAATCTCTTTTCATTGCAGTATTTTAGGATGTAGTGGTTCTTGTATACAATGAGTTAGTTTCCTTGTAACTTTGGGTTGCTGGTGCCGCCCCCACCCCCTCTTGCTTTTTTAGCACTGTGACTGAAAAAATTCAGATTGCATGATGGTTTCTTTGTTGTGGAAATTTTTTAATTACTTATTCTTTTTGCGGTTAATTTTCACCTGTTAAAATTTGTAGATATGCTGAGGAACCAAGTATTATGAGGTACATCAAGATTGCAGCTATGTTGCGGGACAAAACTGTACGTGATGTTGCTCTGAGGTGTAGGTGGATGACGGTAAGTTCATTGCAGTTGTTAGCAATTTCTATCAAATTTCATTTGACAAATTTTTAACCACTGAAATCCTGTGATAGGCGGTATTTTATCAGGCCATTTTGAAGTCCTAAAATGATGTAATTTACTAGTTTCATTGTGCTGATGATGGATAGCATAGCACTGATAGGAGTTTAATGAAGCCTATCCAAACATGCATTAGATATCAATTTAGAGTGACAACTTAGTACTAATGTTTTCTAAAGCCCACAAGCACGTATATTTTCAGTACTTAACTTTTGATGAGCACCTAGAACCACATTTAGATGATGTATGATGGATACATATATCGATATATGTGGCTATTGGTTCAGTCTTTCTGCTCAAGTATCTGATGATTCTGATCACCCAAACGAGTTTATAGGCTATCCTCGTCATTTTGGTGTTGGAGTCAATATGTACTGTTGAAACTATGGTTTAATATCTGAGGTGAGTGCTTACTTGGGAAAATTTCACAGAGAAAGAGAAGAAAACCAGACGAACATGGTGCAGGGAAAAAGGTCAATGGGAGGAAGGTATACAATTTTTCTTTTGATTTTTATATATTTCCACTTCTTTTCATGATATTAGCAGAAAAAAAGATTAAGGTATGTCATTAGTTCATTGTAGGTTGAGGCCTCAATAGAAGCAAACATATATATTTCGTGTAAGATTGAATATTACCACCCCGGCAACACCAAATATAGAATTGTACAGAAATTATAACATCATGTTTTTTCCTAATCTGCCTGCCCCCACAACTTGCTTTGCCAAAATTCATTATTTTTCCCTGCATAATGACTTCGCACATTATACTACATACGTAAACAGAAATTATTGTATTGTTCCATTACTTTCTTCACTTTCCAAGTGAATCAGCAAATGTATTGATGAAGAATAATTTGAACACCAACCTTAAGAAAAGTTAATACAACACTTAATATTCAACCAGTTGTTCTAGAGATGAGATTCCTGTTTAAAATTTATTGGATCAATGATGTCCTTATGATGTTGATCGAAGTAGATGTTTTCTAAAGGTCATGCTTCTTCAGGATAAGCTAGTGGAATCATTCTCAAAGACAAACATACCTTCAGCTGCACCCGTGACCATGCCTCCTTACTCTCTTATGAGGCACCATATGGACCAGAATGAACGCATGCTTTATGAAGGTTAGCATACAAATATAGTCTGTCTTGAATTTTAATTTCTTGTTTGTGTTTTTCCCCCTGTAACATTATTTGAAGAAAAATACTTACAAGCGTCGTAATATGGGCATGTTGACAATGAAGATTTTTTTTCTTCTTTCCAAAACCACTCATTATAAAGAATGCTATCAGTTGTGACATGCATCTATTATGGTAAGGTAAAGCTGCTAGGGTAGTCTCTTTTAGCTATTTCCATCTATGAGTGTCGGTTTATGTCAAAGTAGGAAGCTTTGATAGTGATATTCCTAAAAGCGAAGAAAAAGGTTTTAACCCTTCTGCATTTGTGAGTTAAAACTTACATCTATGTCAAGCAGTATCTTTCTTTAAGACAGAATGAGAATTTATAATTTGTGATTTCTTTTATGCACTGTGAAGCCTTAAATTTTAATTGACATGCTTGTTTCCTTGGCTAGTCTCAGGAATAAGTGGCACAGCCAAGCATCTCTTGGAACAGAATGCCCAAGCTTTTAGTCAAATCACCTCAAATCTTTCTACCTATAAGGTACATGCCTCACATTTCTGTTCTTGTGGTGACATTCTTCCGTAAAGTATTTTGATGATTAATATTTTATGTTAGCTGTGTCAGCGACATATCTTCATGACATCCTGTAACTTCGGTATCTTATTAGCTAATGGTTTCTATGTTACCCATTTCTGATGAGCTTCCGAATGGATTTGCTTCGCTCTCTACTGTGAAGGGTAGCTAGAAAGTTTTGATAGTTTATGATATATAATTTGGCCAACCAAATGCAGTACACACACTACTATATTGGGCCTTTCCTTTCAAGATAAAAGTCAGTGTTAACCAAAACATATTTCTTACATCGCTTCACTGGTGCATTTCATGTTTAGAAGTAGTGTCCTTTCATATTAGTGCTGTGAGTGAGCTTCCATGACAACTCCCTCATATAAGTCAATCTAACATTCAAAGCAACATGTGCTGCAATAGAATTCTATAAATATTTTAGTTCATGATCGTTAGGAATAGCACAAGGAATTGATTTTGAAGATTCTCTGTTCTTTGACTATGAATGGCCCCACAACTTTGATCCGAGCACGTTGTCAGAATTTAAATGAATTTTGGGATTTATTGCACCCTCCAAAAGAGAGAGGGTGGAAGGCTTATGACTTAACTCATGATCTGTCCTATGTTGAACACATTCAGATTAATAAGAAATATTAAGTAGATGTGCAACATGTTTAGTACAATTATGTTTATTTATTGATCGATTTAAAGTGCTGCTCATATGTGATGGCATACCTTACTAAATAGCAAATTAACTCATTGGAGTTTAAGAGAATTATCTGTGCAAGCACTTCTGAATAGTATGGTTTGCCCATATTGGGGTTGTGTTCTGCTTCTGAGTTTATGATTTTAACTTACGACATTTCCTTGCTTCACTTCTCATCAGTTTAAAATTGAATATAGTATGAGGAATGTGTTTGTGATTTGTTCATGAAATAAAAAAAAGTTCTGTACTTACTACCAACTAATGTATGGGTTCATATGGTTCTCTACATATACACGTATCCTCTTCTGCTTTCGGATGTAGTACTTCTATTTCTGTTATACTCTACTTTTGAATAAACCACCATGTGCAGCATTCTAATTTTTCAGTTTTTAAAATGACATTTTGATAAGATCATTAATTATTTTAGGTAGAAGACCCAATTTGGTTCATGAACTCTTTTTAACACAAAATAGTCCTTGAACTTTCGTGTTTGGACGCAATTTGGTCCCTGAATTTTTTCTCCAAAATAGTCCCTGAACTTTTGATAAAAGCTCCAACGGCAAGGACCATTTTGGGTCCATATTCGAAAGTTCAGGTACTATTTTGGGTTAAAAAGTTCATGGACCAAATTAGGTCCAAACACGAAAGTTAAGAGACCATTTTGGGTTTAAAAAAAGTGTAGGGACCAAATTGGGTCTTTTACCGTTATTTTAGTACATAATGTGTTTTTTATGTTTATACATGGTTCTGATACTCTTATGAACAGTTACAGGATAACATTGACCTCTTCTGCTGGACGAGGAATAATATTATTTCCATCCTCAATGAGTACGTAACATTCTCAATGTTGTCGAATCTACTGTTAATGCTCATTCTGGTTCAATTCCTTGCTTAACAATTTTGTTTAATGAGCTTGTGCTCCATTTTTGACAGTATGAGGGATATGCCTGGCATAATGAGCCAGATGCCACCACTGCCTGTATCTATCAACGAGGATCTGGCAAATAGTGTGTTGCCTAATACAATTCAGGTAAGCTCTCATGTAAAAATAACATGCTCATTATGTGGTTCTGTTGTTTTATGAATGATATTTAGTTATCGGTAGGGCCTTCAAACTCCATATAAGGAGAGAAGACATGAGGCACAAAAGCCAGTGGCCCCCGAGATAATTTTATTGTGACAGAACCACAGAACAGATGTTACTATATCACATGAACAGATGTTCCATTTCGTTTCTGTGAACCTGAACTATGTTAAATCAAGAGAATGCATTATTGGATTGCCCTCCCCTGCCCTTCCCTTCTCATGGATAAACTAATCTATAGAACATGCATAACTGATTTTGCTATCGTTGGAAATGTTGTGAATGTGTTGTTTTGTATCTGCAGTCGTTGATGTTTGGGTCGCCCAGTGGGATCCATCTGAAGCAGGAGCCGAGGTGCTGATAGATTGGTGAGGTTGAGTTGCTACAATTAATCTGGTCTGTGCAAGTACAAAAATTTTCTGCTGTAAATGGGTAAGAAGAAGCTGGTAGGAGACCGACCTTTTTTGGTGTACACATACCTATGTATGTTATTACATATTTGGGTCCCACAATGGAAAATTTATAGAGAACCCATTTTTGGAACCTGAAATGTTTGACCTTACAAAATAGCCAAGCACCAGATAATAATTATAAAAAGAAAAGTCTATCTCCTCTCTAACCGGATCAGATCAGATGGTCAAAGTATAGTATTAGCTCAACTTTGATTTCAAAGCATTGTATTGTGTATATGTTTATGATACCAACCATATGGATATGGTGCTTGATTTATACCTACTACTACTGCTAGTTTTAGTTGCAGCATAGCCATATTGTTTCACTTTCACTTTACTTTCTTATGTTCTCTCTCTGCTTACTCTATAGTACACAATACATGCCTACATTTTTGTGATTCAGCCTTGACCATTGCCTTGTTCCTATGTCAATGCTTCATTTGTTTCAATATTCCTCAAAATCTTGTATATCGTTTCAAATTGATTATAGATAAAGTATTTTAGAACCCTAACCACAAGGCAAACTATTACTCTCTTCAGCTCAAAATGAGTGTTATGGTTCTCAATATGAGAGGAGTTAAGTAGTAGATAGCTAGTGTTGTGTATTTTCTTTTGTGTGGGACATGTGTTTGTAACAGATTTTAAGGATACCAACTAATTTATTGCAAGGATAGTACTCATATTTCATACATACCTAACTTACTAAAAGTGGAAAGAAAACACTGATTTTGAGACAAAAATGCAAAAGACAAACAAAACAATCATTTCGAGATGAAGGAATTATTTCATCCGTTACAAAATAAGTGTATTTATTTATATTTTGAAAAAGGAGAAGTTAGTTAATGTTGTATAATTATTTTGAACCCTAATGAGTATGTGTTCTAACAAATTCAATTATACTAACCTATTATGAGGATGTTATTCGTAATATAACTAATTTTCTAAAGAAGAAGAAAAAAAACTTATTTTGAGACAAAAATGTTAGACAAACAATACACTCATTTTGAAATTAAGGGAGTAATAACTTTTATCAAATGAGAATGAACCTATTTGAAACACATAGCTTTAAGTTGATTATAACTGTCATATTTAATTGGCTTGCTATGGTAGTTGACTCAAGTTAAATTGGGAGGTGCTTTGATATATTCCAAGTATTAGAGTCTTGGGGATGAAACTGAAGACTTGAGTTTTTACACCTGTGTTCTTGGAGCATGCATAAAGATATCATTGTTAAAAAGAAAGCGATTTGTGTTTTTGAGAATTCGCTTCGGATGTGAAAGAAAGAATTTACCACGGATGATCTGAATCATACGTTAATAAAGAGGACTTTAGAGAGAGTGTGTTTTAGTGTGAGGAATGAGCTTCCTCTCTCTTATACAAACTAAACTCATCATGTGTTTCATTGTGGTTGTTGGTGAAGTGACATATGCTTCAGGCCCACTTGAGTGTTTGAGTTTTAACCTTATAGACATGTTGTCCGTAGACACCAGGTGAGTTTGGGAGCTCCCACTTACCCTTCAAGCATCCTAGGGTGGAGTGGAGCACCGAAGCCCCTAAAAACGTGCACCGCTTCGAGCAGTGTTTTAGTCCCTAGTGAGATAACGAAGTTTGGTGGTGATCCAACGAGGCTGGAAGTTGTGGAGGTGACCTCGTGAGACGGAAAATTTTGGAGGTGACTTAACAAGGTGAGTCTAAAAACTAACCTAGTGAGGTAGGAAAAAGCTAGTGTTGCACATATCTTCTTACTATTCTCACGAACATGTGTTGTAACAAACTGAATGAATACTAACAAACTTGTTATAGACTTGATATTGGTAATTCATGCATAACTAACTTTCTAAAAAGATAAAAATTATACTCATTTTGAGACAAAAAAAAATATATAAGACAAACATGATACTCATTTTAAAACAGAATGATTACTATTTTTATGATGTGACCCAACATGTAAATCGCAATGAATACAAACACAAGTAACAACTAAAATATTGTTCTTTTACCGTGATATGAAATACAAGAATGGACTCAATGGAGCGTTGGAGTTTTCATGGACTAACAGGGTAATTTCGCGAAACCTCCTAATGATTTTGCCCACAAACACATGACTATTAAATACATTTTTCGCTGCACTTGGCTACCCTAAATGTTTTTTTTCATAAATTAATATTGCGTTAATTATAGCCACACACCCTTGACTTTCCCAGAATATATGTCAGCCCCCTGACTTTGAGTTTAGGCTTTTCAAACCCTTGACTTTCAATTTGTATTATTTTAGCCCATTTTACCGTCTATAACCAGTTGACGATGCCACGTCGAAT
>JAYMTK010000541.1:0-21263 GCA_036897405.1 Pelargonium myrrhifolium
AGCCATTCAACCCCACCCATCATCGAAACCCATATCGATCTTCCGACCCCAACAAAGTCCACCGTCGCCACCGCCATTGACCTCCACCACTCCTCAGATCCAGCAGCGTAGTAGGAAGCGAAGCGGCCTGCGCTGGCTATGCTCACCACTACAATCCTGCACATTTCACTTACCTCTGTCTCGTCGGAAGAGACCACACCGCCGCACACCAACACCTAAACCTTAGACCGTCAGAAACCTTATTACCTCCTTAACCTCCTAGACATAACGCTCTTCCCGTCCAAGTATTTTCAGTTTTTTTTTTCAATCAAACAAGTAATTAATTCAACTATGACTCAAATTGTTTAAAAAATGTGTTTGTCTCACTTTTTTTTTAAAGACGTTTTCTTAAGTTTTAGTTCAACTATGACTGAATTTTTTTTTTTTAATTAAGAGGTAATTATAGAAAGCACCCCTCAACAATTCGTTTACATGAATTGACCCCTAAACTTTGGTATGTAACTTTTAGTTACCCTCAAGTATGAAAAGGTCTTTCAGCCAGTTATATTTGACATAAAATATCATTATTAGGTCATGTGTCTAGTACATGACTAATTATTTTTGAAATCCCCAAAATGCCCTTCTCTATCCTTCTTCTTCAACCTAATTTCGCCGAAAAATCAAATGGCTTGCCAGAATATCCATTATTTCGCCAGAAACTTCATAAACTCGTCGGAAATTTCATAAACTCACCAAAAATCATAACAAATCAAAAAAGAAAAAATCATAATAAATCTCAACCAAATTATACAAAAAAAAAAAAAAAAAAAAAAAGTCAACAATCATGAAGTACAATAACACAATTTGAACGTTACATTTTCCATAGAACCAAATCAAGAATTTTGTGCTGAAAGAAATTCATAATTTGCACAATTCCAACCAAAATAATAAATGTTGCATACCACATCCATAACCAAATCAAGGAGGCGATCTGGTGCCAAAGAGGTCACGGCAATGCCACGACGAGCACGTCATCGTGAGATTTAACAATAGATGTGCATGAGGAGAGAGATGAGTGGTTGTGAACGGCGGCCATGAAAGGAGGAGAAGAAGCCATTGCCGACGACGACAACTTCGACAGTAGAGTAAAAGCCTAGTCGGATTCTAGGTTTTTAGTAGGGTGCTCTGATCTCCGACACTCAAGAGCCCCACCTCCTCATCCTCATGCCTCTGTACTTCTTCTTTGGATCAATTACTCTGTTTTGTGAGATAATGTTTTCGATTTCACCATTATTGGAGGAGGAAATTCAAAATTGATGACGATTGTTAGGAGATTAAACTTGGGAGTGGGTAAAAGAGAGTCGGTGGTTTGAGGGAGAGGGAAGAGATGAATCATATTTCATCTCTTTTTGCTCTTTTTTTAAATAAATAATAATAATACTATTAAAAGTAAGACATTTTGGTCATTTCAAGTGATACTTAACCCAATTAGTAACAAAAAGATCTTTTGATACTTGATGGTAACTTAAAGTTATAGACCAATGTTCAGAGGTGCAATTCGTGAGATCAGATAGTTGTGGGGTGTTTTCTGTAATTACCCATTTAATTAAGGAAAAATGATGAATTTAGTCTTTGTACTATCCAGAAAGTTTGGGTTTAGTCCCTGAAGTTTCAAATGTTTGGAATTAGTCCAAAAGTCATGCAAGTATGTGAGTTTAGTCCAAACTAGGCCTGAAAGTGTATGAAATAAAGACACGTCGTTAAAATCACAGACGAAATCCGTCAAATTTAACTAACGCTAATAATTATTAATATTTTAATATTAAAATGATTACGTGACGAATAAATTTTTTTTATTATATTATATAATAATAAATAATTAAAGTTTCTTAAAATTACAAAATGACCCCTCAAAATTTTCTATTTTTTGCATATAAGCCCTCTTTTCCAATATATATCTCATTCCATCACTCCAACCGCCGGAGCTCCACCCTTCAGCCTCTAGCCACCACGACGGAGCTCCTCCAACCGTCGGAGCCCGAAACCTTATAAAACAGCCCCGAAGTTCGCCCATCACCGGTCGAACCCGCCGCCAGAGCTCCCACCGTTCACCACCGCTGGACTCGCCGGAGTCGGGCCTCCCTCTGTTGCACACCTCACTCCTCGCTCGCGACCATCTCCTTCGCGTGCCACCACGTTCCGTTGAACACGATCCACCAACAGACTCGATTCAGATCCGTTTTCGAGCGGATCCGAATATGAGGAATCTAAATCGAGCTGCGAGAGATTGGCGACAGGAGAGGAGTGGGTGGGCTAGAAGAGGTAGAGGGCGCGAGGGAAGAGGTCAGGGCAGAGGCGGAGGCCGACGAAAGGTGGTGTTGAAGAGGCGTTTGGAGGGCACCTGGACGGTGGAGAGTTTGTGGTGGAGCTCCGGAGTAGAGTGGCAGAGGTATACCGTCGTCAGAGTGGAGCTCCGACAGCTGGAGTGGCGGAACTCCGGCGGAATGAGGTATATGTTGGAGAAAAGAGTTTTTTTTTGCAATACTGAATATTTTTAGGGGCTGTTATGCAATTTTAAGAAATTTTAATTTAAAAAGTATTTATTATAATATAATATACATTTTTTACTTGTCACGCCATCATTTTAATATTAAAAAATTAATAATTAATGACGTTAATTAAATTTGACGAATTCCGTCCACAAATTTAACGACGTGTTTTTATTTCGCACACTTTTGAGACTACTTTATACTAAATTCATACACTTGTATTGCCTTTGAACTGATTACCAACGTTTAAAAATTCAAAAATTTAATCCAAACTTTTCAAATAATACATGGAATAAATCCATCATTTTTCCTTTACTTTTAAGTGTTTATAAAATTGGTCAGGTTTGAGCTTGACCCGTTCCAAATTGCAGCAGCCTATGCTCTTGCGCAAAATCCAACAGAAAGTATCTAGGACGCTGAAATTACAAATCTACCCCTCTCTTCCCTTTCATCTCCTTCAATTCCAAAAACCGTCTCTTTCTCTGCACCTGCTTCAAGCTGCAACAAATCTAATTCATGGCTCTGCCCAGCGAGGTCAGTTGTTTCTCGCTTAAATCTTACTCAAACCTCTCTATCTCTATGCTTTGATTCAGATTAGGCTTTGTTTTTGTTGTTGCCTTTCTTTAGTTCTTCAACGTTTTAATTTTTTAGGCTTGTAGTAACTTTAGGGCTAGCTTTTGTAGTAACTTTTGCTGTCAAAAGTAGCGACCCGGATGTCGAATAGTTAGTTCATGGAGCTATATTTGATGGGTTGGATTGTGAATTCGATAACTCTCATGAAAAATTAATATAATTCAGAGAAGTGAAATAAACCCATTACATGAGAGTTTTTACAGATCATTTTAGGTGATAATTAAGCCCACTATTCAAAATTGTATCAATTGAACTGTGATAATTTTAGGTTATTTAAACAATGCTTCTTCGTTTATGATCGATGCAGATTGGGTTGCGGTTACTTCTTTCCCCACTTGGTTCCAATGTTGTTATCCGGACAGCGTGGTAATTTCTGAATTTAGGATCTTTATTTGTGTATTTTTACAGCATTTAGGTTTTTGAAAGGTTCAAAATTTTCAAGGAATTTAGTTCACTACACTAATAATTCAATTTGGTACCTCTGTAAGCTTATTGCTTGCCCTGGTACTAAATTAAAACTTGTGAATTTCATAGCGAGTCCGTGTAATTTTGATACTGACTTCGTACTTTTTATGGGTATGTTGGAAATTTGTAGCTGCTCTATTGGGATTGGTATACCTGTTTTCTCTACATTTAAAGCTATCGAGAAGAAAGATCAGAATGAGCAACAGAAGTGGCTTCTCTATTGGGCAGGTTAGGGATGCTATTGCACTTTTTGAATTTCTGAAATTATATACTGTCGTGTACACCTCATTTTTACTGCTATACTGTTTTACTAAGAAATCTTGAATAACTAAGGAAGAAGAAGAGTATTGTGAACTTTCAAATCATTTGATGATAAAATTCTAAATAATAAGGCAATAGCAATGCTAAATCCACATGCAGTTACTTCGTAGATGCTTTCAGTTGAATCATTCAATTCTGCATTATTGATTATTGACTTCAAGCTTCACTTGTAGCTTATGGATCTTTCAGTCTGGCAGAAGTGTTCTCAGACAAACTTCTCTCATGGTAAGTTTTGAACCTTATTTTGGTCTTTTCCTTATTTTTACCCTCTGTGTCTGCGTGTGCGCATGTTTGTTACTTTGTTTGTTTGTTTAGAGTGCTATGACTTTTGATATAGCCACTGGTTTGAAAATTTGAATCTAGTGAAGCTTTGTGAGTATTTACTTTTTGCCTTCAAGGGAATTGTGTGAGAAGCATCATTTCTAATTGGTTTATAAATCATAATGGACTACAACGTGGAGACCATAACCTGCAAAAAAGTACGGATAGAAGGTCCAAGGACTGAACAAGAAGTCCTTGCATGTCAAATGAAGGGTGTTGGATAAAATCTGTGATCTTTTTTCCTTCCCGACATTTCTTTGAGTACTGTAGATTCACTAGAGTTCTCCTTTCGCATGGGATTTAAACTGTATGAAGGCTAGAGTTCTCCTTTCGCATGGGATTTAAACTGTATGAAGGCTTACTTTTGTTTGTACATGTATGAATGGGGTTGGATATGTGTTTTCTTACCAGATGTCTTTAGGAGGAGCAACTAGTTATCAAGCCAATCCAGAGTCATTTCTAGAATGACCTTTTGTGAAGGACTTGAATTCTTCTTTCTCTGGGATACTTTTTTTTTCACTTGGGATATATCCTAGTCTTTGTTTGAAGTTTGAACCTGTTCCCTGACCCGGTCCCATATCACATGATCTTTATGAAAATAGTTAACCTTGATAATTATGGCACAAAGTAAGGAACATTGAGGTATAAACTTTGATTTCTTTGTTTTGCCATGGAATGAAATTTGACGTACAGAGCTTTACTTTCCTAAGTGACCAGTCTTTTCTTCCATTAACATGGGTTTTAATGATATCTACAAGATCATTCAATTTAAGGACCTTCTTTTTTCAGGTTTCCACTCTACTATTATATGAAGTTTGCATTTCTTGTTTGGCTACAACTTCCACCTACCAATGTAAGTTTGGCTTGTTTCCTTTCTTCTCTACTAATTTGTATAAATTAGGACAAAAAAATCTTTTGTAAAGGAAGACGGTAGATAAAGTATAAACGAGAAAACTAGCCCCAGTCAAGATCAAATTCGGGATTGACTTACTGCTTGCTATTCAACAGGGCGCTAGAGTTTTGTATATGAACCATTTGCGTCCATTCCTTTTGAGGCACCAGGCCAAGCTTGATAGAATTGTGGAGTTCTTATATTCTGAAATGGTAAGTATTCCCATTGCTTCTTGTATTTGATGGATCTCAAGTTTAGAACAGTACCTTGTCAATCTTTTGGGATGTGAGCGAAGTAATGCCATTCCGCTCCATTTGCCAATAACAAGGACATCTAGTTTTGAAAATTGTTTTGAGTTTAAAAATCAAGAAGTCTGATGAAGTTCTGGACTTGCAGGGTAAGTTTATCAGTGTTCACCAATCAGAATTCCATTTTGTCAAGGCCATTTTTGGAAAGATTCTGACATCAGGTAAGAATTTCAACCCTCCTAAGCCTTACAGCTAGATTGGCCACTGAAGTTGTCAACTAATCATTAGAACAGCCTGTATTGTTAATATCGTTTTTCTAATTCCCTTTTCAGCAAATCAGATAGTTAGTCTCATTGTTCACCCAGGACGAACACAAACAAAGCCTACCGTTGTTGGTACAGCTAGGCAAATTGAAGACTCAGAATCAGAACACGAAGACTGATGATTTAGTCTGGTTTTAGGGTTTTACCTTCTTTACAAGGATAGAACTGAGTTATGGCTTGTAAATATGGTCTTTCTCTTGCAAGTTAATAAGGTTCTATATTACACTGAGAGACTAACTTTTGCTGGTTAGGCTTACCTTTCACTTTTCCCGACTACTGTAAATTGTTAGCAGTACCGTTTACTTTGTGTAGCGACTTGTTAAATTATAAGTAATTTTCGAATTAAGCAAATCTCGGGTATGCCAAGCTCATTTGATTCCATTCAATCAATTATTAACTTGGCATTTTGAGATGTATTTGCACTGACATGAATATGCATGCTGGCAAGTTGGTATTTGTATATATTTGGATTAAAGGTCGCTTTAGTCTCCACACTTTTAAAAGAGTCACTCATTTAGTTCCTGAACTTTGAGTTTTAGATTAAAATGGTTACTATAAGTCGTATTGATGGGTTGTGCGGTGCTAACGTGAAATTTTAAAGAAAATAAATCATTTAATAAATTTTGATGTGACACTATCTAACATAGAAATAAAATGTCTAGGTAAAGCATGAACTTATGGACAAAGGATAAACTAATTCTAATTCTTAGAAGTGGCAATCGCTAATAAGGTAGACGAAGGCCTCTAGTCCTCAAGGCCACCATTAAGCTAAGACCACCTCTTGAACATCAAGCTCAAAATCATCTTCATCCATCCCCAGACCGGAACCATTCCATTGCTTCCCGCAACCCTATAGCCACTCTCGCATGCACCCTTCCCATCCATAGACTACATTCTCCATTCCCATTCATAGACTACATTCTCCCCCCTCACACGTCTCGTTATCCCCCCGCCGCCATATTTGGCCGACACCAAGAAAGTCGTTGCATCCACATTCACTTTAGCCCATTATTCTTTCGGCTTCGACCGCACCTCTTCTATTGCCCGATTACCCCACTGGCCCGACCCTTACCCCCCTCCCTCCACTGCACCACCATGGACTCCGCCAGCCCCACATCCCTTTATGCCTAACCACTTCATATCGTTCCACACCATTTCATTTCTCATTTTTCACACTCCGATTACCTATTCGGCTATGTCCCACATCCAATCATGTAATTTGTATTTAACATCAATTTTCAAATATAGAACGTATACGTGCGCATCATACATATATTTATTACATGTTGACGTCATGTCGACTGTGTTAACGAAAAGTTAGCGTCAACTAAATGAGTGACTTCTTAAAGTTTGAGAATGCAGTGACCTTTAATCCTATACAATGTGATTTTTACCTATTGAGGCAGAAATGTCAAATGAGTGGTTTAAACTAAATAGGATTTGAAGAAAATAACCAAATTAGTAGAATCATTGAAACAGCCCACTTGGCTGGTCATGCAGTGATCATTCTATTAGTAGCAAAACGCCACCGTTTTGGCCTCACCATTTATAGTAACTGTCATCTTCATAGCTCCAAACGGTCCCTAAAACTGAAGCAACAGAAGCAACCACCTTTCTCATAATCTGAAGAAACTCAATTACCCACCGAAACAGAGAATCTACAGAACCACCTTCTTGGGTTCATATATCGTTACCGTCTCCACCAAATGAACCCATTTTTCTCCGTTCCATAACCGATCAATTTGCGAAAGCAAAATTCAATTTTTCCATTATTTTGTTCTTGATTTAGTCGCGACAATGATGGGTCGCAGAGACGGGCCATTGATGCGATATGGCTCGCATTCAGTGCGCACAAATGGAATCGCTCTCGCGATCGCCATTGGAGTCCTTCTCGGATTCCTCTTCGCCTTCTTATACCCTCGCAGTCAGACCCGTCCTCTCCGCAAGTTCGATTCCCAGGTAATGCTCAAAAAACCCACCATTGTTATTAAAAAAATTGAATCTTTATTGGGTTGTGATTTTCTATCTGACCCATTTTGCGTTCGAGTACAATTTCCTTGCTTTGATTTTTGGGTGGCTAAAACATTGCTGTTGGTGATTGTTTGTGTTTGGACGGTTGACCGTTGATGTGTTAATTGCGTTGCTGGTTCATAACTATGGTATCAGAGCTGGTTCTGTTTGGGCTTAACGACCCGTCTGTTGTGTTATCCGGCCTGCACGTGAGAGGAGTTTTAATGTTATCCAGCATCGAAAAATTGGTAGTCTGTCGCCATTTGATATACACGTTGGACCTTATCTATTAGTTTAAACTTTTGGGTTAGATTCAAGTTTGACAAGTACTGTGATTGTTTGATTTCTGAAGAGAAACCTAGCACCTACAAGTTTAACAAGTATGTCAATTGTTGACAGCTTTGCAACGTTTTGCTATGGAACGGCTCTTGTGTTGTATTGTAAACCATTTCATGGTAAAGCTTGTTTTCTTATATATTGTAGAGGAATAAGGGGTGTCCAGCACACTCTCAAGAGCATGTTTATGGAGATTTGTCGGGTTGGACATAGAAACATATCCATAAGTTTTGAACGGGACGAATGTTGAAGAACTAGAAGCTAAGTTTTTCATGGTATAGGCACATTTACATTGCTGATTCAGCTACTGCTCAGGTTGTCGGGTATTTCAAATGTGCAAATCCAACAAGTGATGACCAATCCACCCAAGTCAAGTGGATTATGTTCGGTTGTGACTTTAATAATCTAGGGTGGGGTTGGCTTGATTAGCTAAAAGCATGCTTTTGTTCTACTATCGTAGATGCCATTTTTGGATCATTTTGTCTGTGCGTGTGTGTTGCTATTATAGATCATTTTAATGCAAGGATACTCAAATATTAATGCTGGAAATTCGTTATGTCTTTGTTTCCTTGATGTTAATGATTTGTGTGTGCTAAAACCTTGTGGGATATTTTGATTCTCCTGACATGCATATATTGCACTGCATTTGCTAATAATATAGAAATGGTGGACGTTTGATGTGCTGAAACATAATGCCTAATCAATTATGTAGTTCTGAATGTGTGTTGAAATGAAGCCAATAGCAAGGTACTTGTGTTGTGACTTAATTCTAGTTCTTTTGGTCTAAAAATAGTCTCCTTCGACTTTTAAGACTAGAAAATGAATGTTGATTGCGCATGCTTGTAGATAATTTTAGATGCATCATTGCTGATTTTGTATCTTGGCTATTGTCTGCATGCAGTACTAACTCATAGCTCACAATTGCTATGCCCATAAGTGCAATAGTGTTTAAGAACTCTTTATTGATTTTAGAACAATGTCTCATCTGAATTTCTTGAAAGATGGTTCAGAGTTCAGAATCTTCAGATATATGCTATTACTTCCAACCTAACTATATGTCTTCATGTAAGATCATGCTGCTTTGACTTTCACGAGATTATTAAGATAAATGTTAGTTTTTTGCATTTTCGCTAGTGCCGTCCTCTTCCATGTTATTAGCATATGTTGTTGCTGTTAAATACTACAAACAAATATTCAGGCAAATAGACAGGCTCACTGACAATATGTTCTTCTTCTTCTTCTTCTTCTTTTTTCCTTGTCAGGATGATTCAACAGCATGTGAACCATCTGAACGGCTCACCTTATTGAAATCAGAGTTTGCAGTAGCATCTGCGAAAAATTATGAACTGAAGAAGCAGATTAGAAAGCTTAACGAAAAGCTTCAATTGGCCAAACAGGGGAGAGAAAAAGCTGGGCCCTTCAGCACTGTGAAGGCAGTAAAGACAAACCCTACAGTTATCCCCGATGAATCTGTAAACCCAAGATTAGCAAAGATACTCGAGCAAGTTTCTCTGAAGAACGAGCTCATAGTTGTGCTAGCAACCTCCCAAGTAAAGGATACGTTGGAGGTTTGGTTCACAAGCATCAAAAGAGTGGGTGTGTCCAATTATCTGGTTGTTGCATTGGATGACAATATTGCCAAATTTTGCGAGGCCAACAATGTTCCATTCTATAGGAGAGACCCCGAAGAGGTGGGTGGCGAATCCTTTTGGAAGACCGGAGGTCACCATCCTATCTCGGGATTGAAATACCGTGTTCTAAGGGAGTTCTTGATGCTAGGCTACAGCGTTCTTCTCTCAGATGTCGATGTGGTATACTTGCAGAACCCTTTTGATCACTTGTACCGGGATTCAGATGTGGAGGGAATGAGTGATGGGCACGACAACTCAACAGCTTACGGGTATAATGCTGTATTTGATGATCCTACAATGGGTTGGGCAAGGTATACGCATACAATGCGTATATGGGTTTACAGCTCGGGTTTCTTCTACATCAGACCAACAATCCCTTCAATTGAGCTTTTGGACCGAGTAACTAGTAGACTTACTAAGGATGATGTTTGTGACCAGGCTGTTTTGAACGAGGAACTCTTTTATCCTTCACATCCCGGGTACATTGGACTTCATGTGTCGAAGAGAACTATGGATTTTTATCTCTTTATGAACAGCAAGGTACTTTTCAAGAAAGTGAGGAAAACGGCAAGCCTGAGCAAGGTGAGGCCTGTGGTGGTCCATATGAACTACCATCGCGATAAACTTCCACGAATGAATGCAGTTATAGATTTCTACTTGAACGGGAAGCAAGATGCGCTGAGAACCTTTCCTGATGGTTCGAATTAGAACTTGTTTTCAGCTCATTAGACAGAGATATGCTTGGCACTTCACTGCTGTTTTGGTTAGTTCATATATAGTAGAACTTGTTTCACTTCACTTAGACTTATTTATATGCCTAATTCATATTTTGTTGCTTCTTTGGTTTCTTGAATAATGAGTCATATTGTAAATGATCTGAGAGTTTATTTTGCTCCTCTGTCACTGTAATTTTGTGTTGTTTCAGTTCTTTAGGCGCACACGCCCGCGCACACATATATGTCTTCACATTTTATTGATACGTTTGGTTTTGTGAATCGTGAACTGTATTGTAAATGATTTGAACAATTTAATTATGTGCTATTTTTTAGTTTTATTTTACAGCCTACCGGTGTCCCCGGACTTGCATGTTGAAAACTAATCTCTCGATATACTATTTTAATTTGATTTTGAACTCATATTTTGCTCAACACTAAGAATTGGCACCAAAGCTTCTGTTTGAGTTAAGATTGATCGAATCAATCCGAAGAGGATTTGTCTAATCAAGAAGTTAGGTTTTTCGTGAAATTTATACATCAAATGACTCATAAGATTGATGACTCTTAGTAGACAAGTAAATCATTCAAATAGATCGATTTGTTGAAATTATAACTCAATCATGTTAATTTTAACTTTACAAAAAAATATTTTAAAATATTTATTGAGTTTTTCCTTTAACTTCCCTCCTAATTAATAATGTTGGACAAATAATTTGAGAAATTAACTGATGCATGAGCTACTATTCTCATATCTACGAGTAAAAGAAAAAACGCAACTACCAAAATACCTTAATAGGTTGTAATTAATGGCAGAAATCACAAGACTAGAGGCAGTGGAATCCTCCTCTTCGGCCTAAATTGCTTGAATAACTTAAAATACATCACTCTCAAACTTTACTCGGTTCCATTTCGTTATCGGTTTCCTACTGATTGCTCCCCAGAGTACCGTCTCTTTCACCACCCAAAACACTTTGTACCGGCCCACGTAATCAGATTGAAAACACTGATGTTTGTTAGCATATATTTATTATTAGGGTATTTTAGTATTTTTCTTTTCCTGTTTCTTATTTGGTTAGATCTTTACTTTTATATAAACCTATTATTGCATCATCGGAGGATCAACTGTATCTTTAATCATATTTATTATGATTAATTAGAGTTTACTACTTTATACTAACACTCATTTGCAATTCACTATCTGAACTATCAAATTAACTATTCACTGTCATATACTTTCCAAACCTTTACCAAAAGGTATGTCGTCTATTTGCCGTCAGTTAAGTGTTAAAAAGACGGAAATCCCTACCATGTACTTCATATTTCTAATATTTCGCTACCTTGTACTTCATACTTTTAACATTTCACTGCCCTACACTTATGGAAATGTTGGATGCATTTTCGTCTTTTTATCTTTTAACTGAAGGTAGTTAGACAACATACTTTTTTTTGCAAAGATTTGAAAAACATAAAGTATGAAGTTGATTACACCACCAGACAAGTTTTCAAGATTGGTGTTTCGGTTTGCCTTGACTATTCCTGCGTTGGGGAGATGTTGTCGCAAAGTTTGCTATTGTGGAACACAACAAAGTGAAGGGTACAAACCTCAGTCTCAACAAAATTGTCAAGTGTAACTTGCTCAAATTCCGACATGTGTTCATGACCTTTGATGTTGAAGAGTGTAATATGATGAGATCAAAACATATTAGTCATGTGTGTATATACACCCTACATTCAAAAGCCTGGAACTCTTCAGAGAATACATTAATACTAATCCTCACGTGCATGTAGAATAACACAACGGACTTTGCACGTGGACTAAGAATGAAGACAGCAAAGACGGGCCACTAGGCCCAAATCAATACCGTGTTACTCGACTCCAACCCAAAATCTTAAACTGATATATGGAGAGCTCAATGACTATAGACTTAAACATTTTTTTTCAATGTGGGATATATTAATAATGTTCTCCCTCCACTCTGTTGATCTTGACCAATTGACGTGTGTCAGCCGCATGACCCTTCTCTACCACAAAATTGGTCCATGCCTCTCTATGTGTTGGTCTAGATAGACAAAAGTGTCTTTACTGTGTATGTCATTGTACTGATCTTTTACAAAATCTTCTTTTGTAAAAACTAACATAAACGCCTGTCAACAACATGATAAGAACTCGTTAACATACGAAATTAGCGTTGTTTGAACCCCTTCAAGAACCCTAATTCACTTGTTAAGAGTTAAAGAAGAGACAAAATGAGATGTGGGACTCCCAAGATATTTTGAGAATAAATTGAATTCCTTGAAATCATGACATTATTAAGCAGAGAAGAGGGAGGGAGCAATCAATCTCAGCTGCTTTTGCTACAGATGCAGCCAAATTAAACCATAATAACAAAAACAAAACAACAAAACTACCATATGTTCCTAAATAAATAAATCAATGACAGCACAAAACGGTGTCGTATAGGTGGTCTAAGTTGTTAACATGTGGCCAGTCCAAAAGCATGGTCAAGCCAGTCATTTTCAGCCATCACAAATATGATTACTGAGTAGATCTCTCTTTCACCTTTATTTATCATTTACATTTAATTAGTCCATTTTTATTTTTTCCCTTTTCAGTTCTCTTTCTTGCTTTAATGGGTCCAAGAAGGACAGTTGCTTCTGTGCCTGTCCGCTTTCATTTTTGTCAGACAGACAGAGCAGCAATGTGTGGGTTTCAGCTATAGAGCCACCACTCCCACCTCCAATCTCAGGTGCTCCTCTCTTCCTAGTTCCTCCTCCTACATTGCTTGTTTCTCTGCTCTCTCTACTGTAATGGGTCTCTTCTTGAACCAGGTTTGTGGGTTTCTCTTGCTCTCTCATGGGTTCTGCTTAAAATGCTTCCTTTTTTTGCGTTTCTCGATTTGTTCTTTTGGGTCAGATCAGTAGCTACATTTTAGTTTCTGTGGGTATGAGTGCTTTGTTTGCTTCTCTCTTGGGTGTTTCTTGTGAATCTGATTTGCTTTCTTTGAGGGTTTGTTGTGAATGTATAGTGTTTTTCTGATCAATGTGACTGAAATTCAGAGAGCTCCAAGAGAGGGTTTTGTTGTTTTGGCCCTTTTTGGGGGTGAACCCAGAATTTGACAAGCCAGGTTCTTTTTTTCTTTTTTTAATTGGGCGGGGAGCTAAATTTGTCCTTGTTCAAGCTGTGTTTGTCTGTTTGGGAAAGGGTTGTATCTTCAGAGATTGAGATATGGGGGTTGTTTGGAATTTGGATGGGAGTGAGAGCTCTGGGAGTCAAATTGTTGTTTTGGTCCTTTTGGGGGTGAACCCAGATTTTGACAAGCCAAGTTTCTTTTTTCTTTTTTTAATGGGTGGGGAGCTAAATTTGTCCTTGGTCAAGCTGTATTTGTCTGATTGGAAAGGGTTGTATGTTCAGACATTGAGATATGGGGGCTGTTTGGAATTTGGATGGGAGTGAGAGCTCTAGGTGTCAAATTGTTCATTTGGGTTTAACTTCTGACTTCCATTTGAATAGTGTCTCACAATTTAAGTTGTTGCAGTAAGGTAGCTAGCTGTTTTGTGACCTCGAGGCCACGGGTTTTAGTTAGAGAAACAGTAAGGATGCGCATGTAAATGACCTCAAAATGTTGGGAGCCTCTGGCTCTTGGTCACCCTCTTCTTTGCATAATGTTAAAGTTGCATCTGATGAGAATTAGTAGATTGAGCAATAGTAAAAGTGTGAACATGGTGATCTAAAGTTGGGACAGATTAGATTGTGGACTGTTTCTTTATTGACCAAAAAAGAGAGTTGAATGTTTTTAGCAAGTGTGTAGGCCTCAATTTGAATGCTTTTACCTGGTTATCCTATAGCTCGAACTAGTCATAAAATGTAGTTGATTTATGGTTGTTAGTGGGTGATTCTAATGGAACTTCCCAAGCCTCAAAGATCCTTCAACCGTGTAAAAGGGGAAGCGTGGACAACTTTGCTTATTAGTTTTTCTTGTATATAATAGACCATTTCAAATCATATAACAATAATAGATAACTCGTCTGTCATCTGCAAAGCCCTGAAAACTCCGAGAAAAGGGAAACATCTTTTCTACGAGGTTTGCAGGATTTATAATAGCAACAGAATTTTCCAAAGATGGAAGAACATTTAGAAGGAAACATTATCCTGTTACTATAAACTGAAGAAAGAGCGCTGAGGAAAGTATTACTCCCTTAGTTGCAAAATAAGTGTCTTAATGGCACTTTTGCAAAAATTAATGATAATGCAATTACTGCAGTTATTATAATTAACTTATTTTAAGGATATTATGGGTAATTAATGTATAATTCACTTACAAAAGAGAAAGAGAGCATACAGTGGTCTTTTTGTGTATATGTGTGACTTAATTAAGTTTTGGGACTTGTTTTCTTGATAGGAATGTGGAGGTATTAAGTGGCAGAACACGATCCCTAATGTTTGCATGTCAAGAGATTTTATGTTATATAGAAGTTCCGTCAATAATTCTTAAGATGTTATGGATGCAATCTGGAACAGTGAACCATTTATAGTTCCTTCAAAATGTGGATCCTTACGAGACCAACTTCATGCCTTAAATTCTTATATTGGCTTCTTGTCATGGTTACGTCATGTAAAATGGTTAATGTTTTTGTTTCCATACTTGCAGGTCGGAACTAGCTATTGACTTATTTCTGGTTTCACCTATTAACATGAAATTGGGACCAAAGAAGGGTTGGAATTCCATTGTACCTCTTCATCTGAAAGGCAAATCGGCCACCCATGTTTGCATGTTACCAAAAGTGAAGTCTGATAAGTATGGTCCAGGCAATTCCCCCGTCTATCTGAATGTCTATGACTTGACCACTATAAATGGATATGTCTATTGGGCTGGTGTTGGCATCTTTCACTCCGGGGTAGAAGGTTAGCTTACGCTTACCTTCAAGAAATATTAAGGCTGTATTTAGATATAGGAATGCCTTTGGAGCTCATGATTTTCCAATTCATTTTTTTATTAATTGACTTTCTCTTCATGCTAGCAGTTCATGGTGTTGAATATGCCTTTGGAGCTCATGACTTCCCAACAAGTGGGGTCTTCGAAGTTGAGCCTCGACAGTGTCCTGGCTTCAAGTTTAGGAAATCAATTCTCATGGGGACAACATGCTTGGATCCTTTTCAGGTTAGAGAGTTCATGGAGCGTGTATCTGCAAGCTACAATGGTGATGCATATCACTTGATTGTTAAGAATTGCAACCATTTCTGTGAGGACATCTGTTACAAGCTGACAGGAAAGAAAATACCAAAATGGGTAAATCGACTTGCAAGAATAGGTATGTGAATTTGTCTTTCTTTTTCTTTTTCTTTTCTTTTTCCTTTTTGTTTTGCTCAGCGAGTTTGTCTCTCATTATCACAAATCATGTCAATTTGTAGCTTTGTTTGCAAAAAAATTGTGATTGATGTCTCCTTAGGCAGTTTATATGTGACTACATATTGGTTGACATCTTGGATGATAAAGCCCTAATAATGTGGTTCATTGCCTGATCCTTATGGTCAATATTATGAGATCTACTCTCAAACCCTCTTATGCAAACAAGACGTGCATACTTAACGCATAATATTGTCATGAGGCTGACCTGCAGGAAATGTAGGGCTACGGGGGTAGCCTAGTGCAGTCCTACTTCTACTTCGCAAATAGGTTGTTTCCCTGACTCAAACCCGCAACTAAAAGTTAACAAGGCAGCAACACTATCCTTGCACCAAGGGTCATCCTCATTAGGCCAAACTTAAAGTCCAGACTTGCTAGACTGAAGGCCTTAAAGAGAAAAATAGCTCACATGTAAAGGACCAAACTAGATTATAACAATTTATTTTCGAAGAACACGATTCCTAAAAGCAGTGGGGAGTGCCTGGCTTTCTAGAATTGTTATCTGAAACTTTAAGTTGAATTTGAAACTGAAACTGAAAACTTGTTGAGGTTGCAGGCACCAACTGATTTATTTATTGTCTCACAGGTTCAGTGTGCAACTGTATACTACCCGAAGCCCTCAAATCTACCACTGTACCCCACGATCCTAACTCTCAAGAATATGAAAGTGAAAAGAAGAGACTGAGAAATGCCTTCAGTTGCTTGTCGTCATTCTCAATGCAGCAGAGGGAAGTGTCGTTATCTTCATTGTTTCTGCATTCTCACTACAAAGGTTGCCTGCCACCGTGGGAGTTCAAGAAGTCGAGAAATGCCTCCCTGAAGGAAAGGTGAGGAAAGAGAATACTCTTCTTGCTATCACTTTCCCCAGTTGATAGAATAGCAGTCATGTGTCTTGCAGTTCTGAGCCATGGTCGGATCTTGCTTTTTTTCATTGCCCAAAAGCTCTCTGGAAGTGATCTATTTGCAAGATTTCCCTGTTTTGAATTGAAAAAAAAAAGAGCTGAAGACTTCACATCTGTTTCTCTGTTAGCTAACATCCTCAGCATATGATGTTTGCTTGCTTTGTATGATTGGATTCTGATGTTGTAGAGAAAATGCTGTGCACATTCATATTTTTTTCGGCTTGAGGAGAAGTGAAATGGGTTGCTATTGTATCTAGACCTCTGTGTTTTTGTTTTCTACTATTCTTTGTTCTTGGCAGAGGTCCAGAGGAATACAATTATGTGTGCCTGTAAGAATACTTTCTACTTCTGTTTTCGAGTATGTGGAGCTTGAGGTTTTTGCAATGGACAGGAGTGCTCAAATCTGTTGGTTTTACTTTTTCTTTCTTTAGTATAAAGTTCAATTCTTTTACAATTATCATCTAGTATTTCAATGTTCTTGAACAAAAATCTTAACTCAAAAGAAAATTGAAGTTGAACTGCATACAAACATAATTTTTGCTGGCATATAGGTGAAAAAATATTCATGAACATTTTCCCAGAAATAAATACATATCCAAGTCTCAATCCCAACATCTCCCATTGATTCACATAAAAATAAATAAAGCATGAACTTCCCAGCCAATATAACAGTCTGAGTTACAAAAGATGCAAAAGCTGTCCACTATTTCGCACAAATATTTGTCTTCATGTCCCAACAGTGGAGAAGAGAAGCCTTGCCACCAAATTTACAACCCTTGAGCCTTCAAGCTCTGAGCTTTGCGCTTAGCAACATAAGCCGCAGCTACATGCAACGCGTGAAGAAAGTCTGCCCGACATAGCCACCAGCCATTGCCCTTCTAACATTGGATTCAAACATCTTAGGGTTGTCCCTCAAAACTGCAGCTGCATCGTGATTAAGGGGATCTTCATGGTTGGGTTGCTGCATGCACAAAAGCGTTAGATAATATGGAAGCAGGCCATGTTGAATCTGAAAGAAAGAACCTATATTTTAAGGATGGGTCAATACCGTGAAAAGATGGAAAAGTCCATAAATGATAGTATTTATGTTAAGAACAGGTTTCCAATCTTCTCTGAGAATGTTGAGGCAAACATTTCCTTCCAAATCAATATTAGGATGATAGACCTGCAAGTTTGATGTACGGTTAAACACTACCTTACACACATCAAGCAACATTCTCAGGAACCAGCTAAGGGCCGTCTTATTTTACCTTGGTCTTGCACTTGACCTTTGGTGCCTCGTGAGGATAGATAGGTGAAACTTGGAAAGTGAAGAGAAATGTGCCACCTCTGTAATGAAATCAAGATTATTCCGTCAAGTACTTTAGAAATAGAAACACATGAAGAAACATCAAGCAAGAAGAGACCTAAAAGAAATAAATACAAAAACAGTGGCATAGAATATTATAATTAGAGAATCAAATTAAATATAATCTTTTACTCCTAGAGCAAATCAGCATGCAAAATCTAGCATGTCAGTCTATAAAACATAATTAAGAACCACGAGCATACCTGAGGCGGATTAGTAGTGTCAAATAGTCAATAGGATTAAACAGATATACATATCATTAATCATCCACTTCGAAGAAAGAAAGAAAAAGACTCCAAAATATTCTCCATGATTAATACAAAAGCGTGTCGTGAACAGTTAATTCTGCTTTTTTTTTTTTTGTATATTCAGAAAATAAAAGCATCTAAATTTTTAACTTTAAGATCATAAATCTCTTGGATGAAGCCATACATTGTTAGACCCAAAGCATCATCCTTGATGGTGGTGTGTTCAAAAGAATAAGATGCTTACAGAGGTCTATAGACATAATAAAACTTCATTGAACATCAAAAGATGCTACCGGGAAGAAGTTATAAGCATTTTAGAGTTAAAACGCAGGATTTGTGAAAAAAGAATACTTACAAATAATATCCTTCATCAGGCTTAATGGATACCTCAAAGTTCATCAAGTCATCCTTGCCGTTTGGGAATGATATTGTACAAGTTTTGGGTAGGTTCAGTTCACTGATATCTACAAGATGAAAAGTGTTATGATTATAACTGAATGTAATAATCTTACAAAGGAAATGTGTCGCGGTTTGATAAAGTTCATACAGTATACTTGCTAAAACATGTTTATAAATAAATAATTGATACCTCTATGAAGACGCAACTCTCCTGCACTTTGCTTCTTGACAGGAGGCTTGCCATTGTTGCTTTCTGCAATTTCCCTTTGCTTTTCCTTCACTTTGAATAGCTTAATCATCTTTTCCTACAATAAAGCAGTAGAATTAGGACAGGGCATACAAGTTCATCGAACAAGAGTGATAAGTGATACTGATATATAGTTTTAGAAGGATACAAATAACTCAGTCTGTCTCAAAGCCACTGCAGCAAAAAGTAACAAAAACCATATAAATAGCATGCATATGTGCAACCAAAATATAAACTTAGACGGTGACACACCAACAGTGAAATCCACCCAGAAACTCCTCATAAAACCTAATTTGCTTATCCCTATTGGACAACAGGATGAAATATTAGCCTTAATATCCAGGTCAATTAGCAATGCTGGGACACAATTTGGTGTGCTTGGTGCAGGTGCACATAAAAAGAGTTACTGAACCAAGTTTTATCTTCTACCACAGTGTAATATTTTCGGAACATGTGATGTATTTCAATGCCCAGGAAAAGCAATATATATATATAGTGTTCAGTTTCTAAGAATGGTACTTTGGCGCAAGAGAATTGAAGGGTAAATCTTTTTTTAAGGGAAGAAGCATAAGATGGAAAAGGTTGCAACACGGATGATTGACTACAATAGAATAATAGAAAGCCTTCTAAAAGACTAATTTGACGTGTTTATACTATTACTCCTATCTTCATTTACTAATAGATGGACTATAGTTGTATAAAAATCCATATAACTCCATAATGACAGAAGTCCAATATTTTATCTTTGTGAGCAACTAATTAGAGGCGTTGAAGTCCAAACTCAACACACATTCAAGATCTAGCAATACACATATCAAAGACTAAACCATGCTATATTTAAACTCAAAAAAATGGATGAATGAAAGAAGAACATCTTTTTAGTTCATATCACAAAAGTACTAGCCCAAAGAAAAGTGTAGATAGAATTGAAAAGAAGAAAGTTCAGTAATAGAGGAGAAAGAACACGATATGGGTTCGGGAATTTCTGGGGTGTGTCGAAGTGCGGGGTGAATGGATAATTACTAGACATAGCCATGCAGAACATAAGGGTTGTTCTGTGGCATTTTTTGTTTTCCAGTACAGTATTGTCATTAACACTAATAAGAGCTTCATAGTTAAGAATCATAATTGTGTTTAAAGCTTGGAAGAAATTTTGCTAATCCATTCCGTGTGCAAGGACTGTGAGGTCTATGACCATTACTGAGTGACATGAGGAGATTCAGCTCATGGTCAATCCAGATTATGAAGATTCGGTGGACTTCAAGTTCATCGTTACGAGATACAATTGCACCATGCCAAAAACATATCACAGATTAGAAAACATGCAATTCTAGCTAGCACCAAATGCATCTTACTACTTTCTTGAGCAATTAGTTTATGGTCCAACACAAATAAACCTCCAATCCTATCCATTTCGAGAAGTCAAGTAATTCATTGATGATCTCACGTATCTTCAATCCATAACAAGCATACAACATTCCCTAAAACAAAATAACTATGCCCCCATCCCTCAAAGTGTTGCAGCCCTCGCATCCCAAGGTATCATCACTGCTCCAATGACAAATCCAAGTTAAGCAAATTTAGATCATCAATCTAAACAAGCTCCTCGCATCTCCACATGATATACCAAACTTTATAACAATAGGTTAACAAATTAACACACTTTACCGACAATCAGCAATTCCCAACATAAGAACACACACAAAAACCAATAAAACCCTATTCAAGCCAAAATTTTCCAATCAAACAAATCACAACACCCACCAAGAAAAATCAAAACTTGATCACAACCCATCAAGCAACAAATCGCAATAAGCACAGGCACACACACAAAACCCATAACATGGATCCGAAAAGCTCACAGCAACAACAACAACAAAAACGCAACCGATGCGATCGCACAAAGGAGGAAAAGAAGAAGAAGCTCACCGTCGAACGAGCGAAAGAGAAGCAAAGGGTTTTGCAGAGAGAGCTTGGCTTAGGCTTGAAAATGCTTTTTCTCTCTTGTTAGCGTCAACCAATAATCGTCGTCATCCACTACATATACACACTGCTACGCGGAGCGATACCCCATTTTTGGTTCCTCTCTCTCTCGTCTTCCTCAACAGGGAACCTGTTGTCGTATCTGAAAGCCTACTCTGCGCTGTTGTGCGGTTCGGTACGGTTAGCCAATGAGGAGACGCCAAGGCAGAGTAAATGGGTGTTCTTAAGTTTGAAGGGACACGTGTAAGAAGATGAAGGCAGGTGTAGTGACGGTATAGGAGAGATGGGGACAGAGGATTCGACAAAC
>JAYMTK010000542.1:0-21238 GCA_036897405.1 Pelargonium myrrhifolium
GTGTGCTTTTGCACACTTTCCTAAAAAAAAAAATGGACGTCAAATATAATTGTTTTTATTCGAATGACATGAGTATATTTTTTAGAAAACTAAGGATATTATGATCATTCATTATAAAAAATGAAGGGTATAATAGTCATGTAATTTTTCCACCACTCGGGAAAGTACATGGGATTCTAAAATCCCACCTCCTCCCTTGAGATTTTAGATTCCCATGTATATGGGAAATAAACCAACTCGGGAATGTTACTTTCCCACCTACTTTCCTTAACCATTTTTCCAAACACAATATTTCAGTTTGACCTTCAACTTGTCCTTATCAACTCAACTTTTTCTTGTCAAAAAAAGAGTTCTCAAACGATACCAAAGAGGTAAAAGAGAAAAAAAAAAAAAAAAAAATTCAAGAAAACGAATCCATATATTTGATCCATTTTTCTCTTTTCATTTGCTACCAAAGGAAGGAGAGATTATGTAAGAAAATTCATCAAATATTTAGCTTCTTTTGTAGTCCTAACAACCTACAAGAAAAGGTTACTCGTACATTTTTTCTTCTCATTATTGACCACACGAACTAATTTAGCTTATTTTGTTAACTGATTTTGGCTTCTTTAGTAGTACTATTAATTGGGTGATAAGGTTCCACAAAGAATACATATTCTCTTGTCGGAGGTTCTTTAGGAGTATATGCACAAATGACCACAAAGAGGATGGTGCCTCAAGGCCACTTTGATGTATGAATACCCGTTAAAAGAGGTGCGAGACAGGTGCATCGAGGTCACTTAAAACGATGGTACGCAACATACGACCCGCCTATATACATATTTCTAAGTTTGAAGTTGTCATCCGATTGATATATCATTGCTTCAATATAACCTAAAACTGCAAATCATTTCATCACATTCTCGATTGCAAAATAGAAAAAGAAACATTTCAGTTTTAACTACTTACACGGGAATGTCTTAATCTCAAACAAATGTTCATCGTCACAAGACCCACTCATACGCGGTCCTGCACGTCGTATAAACCCTCGAGACAAGCTGGCATCTATTAATGCCACATATGTACAAGTAATCATCTATGTATCCGAAGGTTGAGCAGGCATTCGACTTATCTACATACTATTGTTTTCAGCCTTGACTTGTGTCACACTATTTCTCCAATCTTCAGTCTACTTTCCCGTGCAGCAGCTCGATCAACTGAAGTGACATCACTGACTGATGGTGATGGTTTTCCATTTCCTCAGCAGACATTCCATAGAAGAAGATCCATCCATTAGCTCAAATCAAAACCAGCTTCTGCATTTATCGCATATAGCAACTTCGACTCCAATTGCTCTTTGCTGAATTCAGACACAATAAGAACAAAGATGAATGCATGGCCATGAAACAGCTTACTTCATTCACACGCTAACAGACAATTTGGGCTGGGTGAAAAAGCCCATGTGTTCTAGCATTTTCCACCAAAAGACACGTTAGAGCTGACCAAAAGTTGAGCGATAAAAACACGTGCATATTTCAAAGCCACCCCTAAATGGAGGACTTTAGAAAAGAATCGGCGATTCCTTCTATGCTAACAAAAAGATGCTAGGAGATGGACAAAACCTTCTATATGGTGGAAGTTTCAAGAGATTCATGCAAGTAGCTGATGTTGGCAAACGGTCAACAGCTTCTTCATTAGAACTGCCTGCAGTCCTGTAAAACGAGTCCAGCAAATTTTCATACAATGAAATTAGGTCTGAAACTTTATAAACGAATTCACTTTTACTATATTAAACTTGCCATCACTGTCACCTTTGTATGCAAAATATAGGCTCTAGATATTTGAATCCAAGAAGTGGACCCCGAGAGCAGCCAGTTGCAAACCTGAAAAGAATGAACTTACTATTATTGTCTTTCTGAGGTTCATCGTGGTTTAAAGCAAACTATATCCGAACCATTGAAGCAAAAGAACGTATACAGTCAACGGCCCTAATTACAGATAATATAAAAACTCACTTCAGAAATTTCTTTTGATTCTCCAGTGAAAAACTTTTCAGAACCTCCCAAAACATCTCAATGACATGGTGATCCTGCCAAAACAAAAAATAAAAGTAAGTTTGCAATTTGCTCAGGAATCTATTAATATTTTTTTACAGAAAACATCTGTACAAAGTGAATCACTACAAAAGCTTTCATAGGGACCAAATAACGTAAATTTGAGGCACATATATGTATCTTTGTAATGGACTGCCTTCCATTCAAAAGGCCAAGGACTATAATACATATAATGGGCATAAGCAATCCAAAAATAGCAACAGAAAAAACGGCCTAATGCATAGCCCTAGCTGGAAAGCACATGCTACCATTTAAACAAGGAAAAAAAAATGAGAGCATCTAAACAAGATCAAAAACCAAGATGGCATCACTATAATACCATAGATGTCCAGCAAACACATTCCACATGACAAAATAAATTAAATTTCTTACACTATGATAGCCACCCGCATAATTTGTGTGGACTCGCAGATCATCAACGTCTAAGGAGTCAAGTGAACCCGATATCAGAAGCTGTAAAACAGATGCATCGAGAAAAATATATTAACCTCAAGACACAACGCAAGATTTTTAACCTAACTCTGAATATCTTTCTACAAGCAGAATAAGAACGAGCTTTTCAAATGACAAAGTCTGTATGTAGACAATTCAAATGTTATCATGTTATGCAGAAAAAAAGAAAGAAAAACAAATTATTCAACAGGTATAGCTGTGAGATCAAAACAAAAGCAACAAAATAGTATATTCAAATGTGAGGCTATCTTTTATTCAAGCAAAGCATAGCTAAAACAAATTATTCAACAGGTATAGCTGTGAGATCAAAACAAAAGCAACAAAATAGTATGTTGAAATGTGAGGCTATCTTTTATTCAAGCAAAGCATAGCTATCTATCAACTCAATGATAAATAGGAGCTACTAAACAAACTTGTAAATTTTTCAAAGATAATTTTGGAGTCATATATTTGAGAAGTGCAACATAAAAGGTATGGCAGCAAGAGGTGGTTACACCCCTATAATGAAAAGATATATCATCGTAAAGGCCATCCATTGAAACACCTGTTTACGTAAAGGGACTTGGTCAAAAGTATATTCTATATGCTGAAACAGAGAAGTACATAAGAGATCATATGTGGTCAGACTCCAAATTTGCACTGCGGACGTTACCAAGGACTAAGGCCACTCCTTGCAGGCTAGTGGTACTTCATATAACCTAAGAGAGCTAAATGCTCCAACACATGTACAAACTACAATAGGCTATCATGACAAAGAATTATATTTTATCTAATCAGGACATATTTTCACAACTAATTCTTCTGACCTTAGTTTTCTTTTTTTCAAATAAAAAGTGAGTAAAGTAACACACACACATACATGGAAAACTGAAGTCTAATAAATACCTGAAGTTCATGCTCATTAAACATATCAATCCAGTCTTTCGGTATAAGTTGTTGAAATCCCTTCAAGAAATTGGAACTTTGTTGGCGTATCTGAAAGTAAAACCATCCCACATTATTATGATTGCACAGAAAGAGATACTCTCATATGGAACCTAAATGAACCTAAATAAAAGGAGAACTACCTGAATATTCAATCGGTGATTGGCAACAAGATGAATAAAAGTAATGACATTCTCATTAGTAACACGTATATCTTTTCCTCGAGGAAGTAGTTCTTCTTCTGTTTGCTCTCCATATTCATTATTTACAATTACAAAGTATAGTTCTAACTCTGAGATATCGCCTTCAAAATGCTGCAGATCACACAATGAAAGAAGAAAAAGTGAGTACAAACTACTAGGGTTATATAATATATAACATGATTGATACAGCAATCATTCTGTTTTATTTCAAAAAAAATTGTTGATTTTCTAGGTGTTCTTTTTTGCCACCTATCCTCCTAATTTAGGGATACTCCAACCTAAAATCTGCAACTGACCAATTGAACCCAAGCAACACAAGTTTTCAATAAATCTGCTGTAACGTTTTGGTAAGGATTTGGCATCTTCAGGAGAAATACCACAGTCTGACCATCCTATAACTTGTAAAGGAATTTGATAAACTAAAAACTTAATTAATCTTTAAGTTTTCGGATGCTATCTCTGGAAGATGAAAACATTACCTTCAAAAAAATAAGATGGCGGTATAATTCTGGGTCCAAGGAAGGCAAGTCATTCAAATAGTTATACCTTATCAAGCAAAAAACAATATCAGTATAAGAGGATGCAATAAGAGATTCCACGACAAAAATGGGACATGCTAGGTAATAGAAGTCAAATATCATAAAATGATTCCACAAAAGAGCAACAATATACAGCCAGTAAGATGTAAATTAGCACTTCTTGTAAATTCCTTCATGCTTTATCTAGGAACCAGCATTTCATTGAAAAGCTGGATTTGAGGCAAATCAGGAGTTTGGATAACCCTAAAATTTGGATTGAATTTGTCTCAAATCCAAAAGCATTCAAAACATGCCTACAACAAGGGATTACAAATGACAACTCTTACCTTGTCATTTGAAGTTCTATGGTTTTCCAAACATTATATTTGTATTTAAAACACAACATTTCAAATCAAATCCCAGTTCCCAAACGCAGCCTTATTTTAATGAAATCCACACCATATACTCACTCAACACATTAATATTAGACTACAAATGATGAGTGATAAGTTATTTGCAGAGGTAAAAACATCATAATCTATGTTAAATTTGAATATTGGGCTACACACAATGGCTTGAGCTTCCACTACTATAAGGTCAACCTTATTAGTAGGGTTTCACTTGAGCCATAATATGTAGCATCTTCATCTCTTATTTATCCGATGCAGGATATTATTACCCACTTCAACACTCCCCTCACATGCGAGTCTCACATTTTTCTTTTATCGGTGAGCTCGACACATGCACAATCGAGGGTACATAAACGGGCCACCTTCGGGCCAAATCTGGATCAATACCAGCTTTGATACCCATGTTAAATTTGAATAAAGGGCTACACACGATGGCTTGGGCTTCCACTACTAAAAGGTCAACCTTATTAGTAGGGTTTCACTTGAGCCATTATATGTAGCATCTTAATCTCTTATTTATCCAATGTGCGATATTATTACTCACTTCAACAATCTATAAAAAAAAAACATCTTTTTATCAAAAAAAAAAAGTGAAATAGACGTAAATAAGCCACTGGCACTCCGCAACCTTCAAAAGAACAGTTCTTTAATAAACTACAATCGATATGGAACAACAGACAACCATAGTCTTAAGTGAAAAGTAAATAGAGGCATATTTGAACTGTAGAAAGCAGAAAATCATACTTCTGTTTTAATTTGCTCAAAAAGAATGTTGCAAATGGAATATCAACAAGAATCCCTTCAAACATGGCCTGCAAGAATAAGATTAACATGATGTCACATCAAGAAACACCACTGAAGGTAGAGATTATCTGCCGATCAGTTGGACTCCAAATTAGGTGCATGTGTGAGTGTGGCCAAATTACACATATGCAACATTCATATTTAATCAATGAATAGTAGTATGGGTAGACTGAAAAGAATCCCAACATTGTATTTTAGTGAGGAAGCAATCAGATACCACTATATATATGTTGGGAGAGCATATAACATATGAAACAAAGATAATAACAGCAAGAAGCTGGTTTTTGAGTTAACTAGTGCCATGCTGAGCATCAATAACAACAAGAGAAGGTACAAGTAAACATATAAATAAAATAAAATAGCAATTAAAAAGAGACATCATACCTTGGAAAGAAGTGTACCAAGAAAATGGAAAAATTGGAGGTGCTGTTCATGTATCATTCCTGACCCAGGATTAGGGAATAGCAGGTGATCGGCGGTTTCCTAGATGCACAAACACATTATAACCAGTATGAGGCCAAATATATTTTTCCATTTTCATTCACCACAGTGGATATATCTTATAGGAAAAATGTACTTTCCATCCAACTCAACCCGACACCCATAGAAAGCTTTTTAATTGCAAGATTAAGTGGCTAAATATCTATCCTTCATTAGGCAGGCAATTCTCCATGCTTGGGTTCATTCAATATCCCAAACTCTGACAACTTGGTTTAACAAGTATCAAGCTTAATTATGATCTTAAGCCATCATGAAGCATTAAAGCATTAATTGCAAACCCTATATTTTCTCCTATTTTCCTCAGTAAAGCCATACAGACATGTTTCTTCGTCCTTAGTCAACTTTCATACCACCCAAACAAAGAAAAGTTCATGCGGTTTTCTTCTTTAACCCCAGACCTAGGATAATTATAATAACATGAATATTATATTTTCAAACAACAAATTCTTCTAGAGTCATAGTTAGAATCAAAGACAATATTCCAGTCAATTAAGAGAACAGACGGGACGAAAACATTTAGAATAATCTCTACTCTACTACAGCATTGCTCTCTGCTCAATAGCTATACCAGCACCAGGAACCAACATATCAATGGGATATAGGGTATGAATTCTGGATCCATTATTGAATTCACAAACTATACCAAGAAAGTAACTCCCAAGAGTTAAATGAAGTAAAGGTTGAGAAACTAATGGAATGAAAAGAAAAAAAATAATAATAACCTTAAATAACCCATACTGCACATCAAAGGCAGCTCGAGCAATGTTCTCCATAAAATCTTTAAAAATTCCACCACCATCAATGCCAGCCTCTTCTACTCCAAGCTCATTGATAAATGTCACACGAATCTGCATGTCAACAACTATAATTGAATTAATTGAAGCTCAGCAATGTCAGATCATCCACTTCTTCCTCTATAATGGCAGTAAAGAGTGCAACAGAGTAAATTCCAGAAGAAACAAAAAGTCCAAATACATAGTGACTACAAATAGAAAAGGACATTACCAATCCTCGAAGATCCTCTTCAGATAATGCACTCATCTGATTATATGCATCTTCTAGAATGTGATCCCTCCGTATTCTGAACCGGTTTCTGGTAAATACTGCATGAGATCCATGTCTTTGCCTTACTGCCGCTAATTGTGACTGGTAGAAAAATTAAAACAAAATACTCAAATAAATCAAACAAATAAGAAATGATAATTGAAGGCACAATTGATAACATGTCCTATCCTTCAATATCCAAGACATAGTAGTTAAGGGCCCAATGCAAATTTGCCTCTGGAAACCACTTACTGCAAAAATCTTTACCCTGCTTGTAAAGGGTATCAGGAAAGGAGCTTGCTTTAATATGTCATGGGCTCTGGTATTTTCTATAACAGCCTACAAAAGGACAAATAAATAAAAAAGTAAGTAAAAAACACAAATTTGGAAGCAGCACCAAAAAAAAACCTCTAGAATAAGATACAATAGAGAAGCCATTAATTAATACCTGAGAAATGAAAAAATCATTGACACCATCAGCATGATAATCACTGGGGGGTGCGAATTGTCGTCTGTTATTCCAATCTTGAAGCTACAGTAACAGTTTTACATGACGAATTAGAAATGCAAAACAGAGTATGATATTATTTATGGACTATTTTTATGGTCAAGGCCTGGACATTTCTTCTCCCTTGATGAAGAATAAGTAAGGCTATTCACAATCCATCATCAATTAGAATATATAACCATCTGGATCTCCCGGCGAGCATGGTGTATGGCATTGTCACCACTCATCATGTACCAACCATGTCCGGGGGATCTGAGTTGTTACAGTAAGCATGGGAAACCATAAAAGTTGCCATGCAAATATGCAATCACAAGGGACAAAAGAATTTATCAAACTAAAATCAAGTTTCACAATTTATACTTGCACGCACCTGTGAGAGGAGATCAGATGCCACAATGCTAACCCTGTGCTGAATGAATTCTACAGGGTTCCTCTTATGAGCAGAGGTGTTGCTGAGAAGTCTTCCTGAATTAGAGGGTGACTTGGGATCAGTCCAAAGGAGCTGCCACAAAGCCTGCACAATTGAATCCACACTAAAATTAAAGAGCATCCAGCCAAACTTTGATAAATGACCACAAAACATCAACAGGATCTGAGCATATGAGCTGCCAATGTCAGGCACAAGGACACCAATTTTTCCTTTTAGAATTATTTAACACAATCCAGCCAAGCTAATTTCTCTCAGGACACAAGTAATGAGAAGATGCATTCTCTGTGACGTGGACATATATAGATTCTTCAAGAAGAACTTACTTGTCTTAGTATAATAATAAGACACTTGATATCCTTTAACGACAGAGGCTTCTCCTGCTCATAGAACTCCTCGTTATCCACTATCATAAGCATGTGCCTGAAAAGCCATGCGTACGGCAATTTATACATATAGTTAAGCCAACCCTAAACTATGGATTCAAAATTACAATTGTACACGAAACGAACCAATAATAAGTACATAATTATTTTAAAATCTCAATGAATAAATCCACACACACACAAACACACACACACAAAAGGCAGTCTTACTTGTACACAGGGCAGAAAACTGCCAGAGGTAATAGCCAACCAGGCGCATCTCCTGACAGATATGGTAACTGTTGAGACAGTGAGGACCATTTATGATTCTCATGGCAGCGCTTCATAAAATTCCAAAGCACGGGAACAAGTTCAGTTCTGTAAGCTAGAACTGTCATGATTCGTTCAAATGGTAAAGTGTTGAATGTGACATGCAGAAAAGCACATGCAGCACCAACAGCAGCCACCTCTCTATCATCTGGTCCATCATTCTGTGAGCCACTGACGTGTGAAAGCCCTGCAAATAACACATTTGTCTGCTCCAAAATACAAATTTTCAAATTATGAAATTCCAAACTTTTGCTTTAAGATTATGGTGAGTTAATGTAACTATCACTTTGGACAATATAACACGTGAGAAAATGTCTTGGCTTACCAACTGCAAAAGGAAGTCTGGGTCAATAGCATTGGATATTTGTTTCTCCAAGTCACTGTTCAAAACTCTCTCGGTTATCTCATCACTGGCAGCCATATCATCATCACCTAGTATGGAACCTGAAATCCATATAGCAGCAAGCATACACACTTCAACCAATCAATTCAAAAGAAAATGGTAGGCACATGTGACCATTGGCAAAAGAAATTAAAATGTTACAATACTAACAAATAAATACAGCTCAATTGTATCGCGATAAAAGCATACTTTCTTTACTTTCTTTGCTTGATCTTATCAGAGGAAGTGCTTCTAATAACACTGTTGCAACAGCTGCAAGATCCCTAGCCTGTGTAGGTAAAGAAGAGAGACCATTCAACTTCAATGCAAATAAGCAAGTTAACAAAAATATAAACAATGAACAATATCCATCAACAAACAAAAGAGAGCTACTTGTTTCCTTCTTTACACATTAATATTTTGCCTTATGTCACTTAATTAAACATATTTATATCATTTTCACTATAACTGTCCATGAAGGAAAGTTCGCATCTTACTTTTCTAAAGGATCGATTGTAAAGATGCATAAGGAAAACCTGCCAAGCATTTTATGTATATTGTTCTGGATGTAAATGATCTTCAACAAAATTATCAAAAAGATAATAGTATGGCAAGATAAATAAATCTTATTTCTCCTAGCTTCCAAAAGATGTGAAATTATCACATCAGGTGACACGCTGCACACACGTGATCGAATTTGACAACATGTAAGACCAGGGATGGATGCACGGTAGGGACTGAGGGAGCACCTCCCCCATTAAAAATACTAGGTCTGTCCGTGTATGACAACATTTATGTTTGCTTATCTTAATTTTCTACTCAAGCTTAGATACATTTTACTTTTAGAGAGAGAGAGGGGTACATGTACACAGCAAGTGTACAAAGGAATTCAGAGTGAAAATAGAGCTCAAATTCTCAAAACTTCTAATGGCACTGATGTAGGATAAGAGTGAAAATAGAGAGATGCGTGAAAATAATGAACAGAATGGGAGAAGATACAGATGAAATGGGAGAAAAAAGTGACGAATAAAAGAGAAAAAGATCCAGAGAGGAGACAGAGAGAAGAAAGGAAGAGGGAAATCAGAATATCTGAATTTTTAACTTCTTCAAAAACTGATCTCATACTACACATAAACTACTATTTATATATAACACAACCACCTCCTAACCAAATATTATCTATGATATATATAGCTTACATACACACGGCTTTCAAACACAGTAGTATACAATATTAGTCAGAGAAGAGACAAGTTATGTAAATCTATACAGAAAGCCAAAACTTCCTTGTGTGTGCCATTTCAAGTATGAATATAAATTGAAAGTTCAGACAGCAAAAATTTTCTCGATCATACATGTATAGAATCTAATATCTTGTGAAAGGATTTAGAAGTAATTATATATACACTTGATTGACTATGATCATTTCTAATATAAAATATAGATCAATGAGTCCAAAAATAGGAAAAACTGACAAACTATTATTTAAGCTACTTACCATTTCAAAAGAGCAATCTGGCTGAGATAAAGCAACCCCCGCAGTTTCCAATATATTTCCAAGAAGGCATGCATAACCAGGAAACTCAACCGATGTGTCATTAGGCAATACATTAGCATGATTTTTCACACATATTGCCATCTGATGAACATAATGTTGGCTCAGTTCCCGTGTTGCATAGACCTGGGTCATAAAATACACTCCAATAATTACATGCAAAAACCCTTGTTAATGATGAAACAAGGAACACTTCAATAAACGAATGGCAATGGAAATGACATTAAAGCATGATAAACCAAGTATGCACAATCTATAACTTGTAGACACAAAACAACAGGAACAGCATAAACAAAATGTGTAGACTTCATAAAGGTGAAAAAAAGACATTTGACCAAAAGGAAAAGGCTCGTATATTTTTTTACCTCTTTCAAATAGGGGAAAAGCCGCCACAAGAATGGAACTGTAAGAATAAGGGATGAAAAACTCCATCGTGGATCAATAATTGGGCAAATGCATGGCTTCTCACCAATGTGAGAAACCATTATGGCAAGAACACGCTCCAATGAAGATGTTTTCTTTACAAAATTATTAGTCCTTGCACTATCCTGCAAACCAAAACACAGCATAGAGGGGGTTAAAAATAATAGATGGGTGGATGACAAAGGGTTGACATGGCAAAAGAATAATCCTCATGCGTAAGACATTAACAAAAATGCAAAATTGAGATCCAAAGGCTCCAAATAGTAGCTTATAAAAGCAAAAATGCACCAATATCACCAAATGTGTTGTTTATAAATCAGTCACTCAAGTATAAGACATTGACAAAAATGCAAAATTGAGATCCAAAGGCTCCAAATAGTCGCTTATAATATAAAAAATATCAACAAATTTGTTGTTCGTAAATCAGACACTTAAGTTGTTGTGGTTTTTATACCATGTCAAACAAACATTACAATAATATATGACTGAATCCTCAATATATATAGTATCAATAGAATATTCTTTCCTCTTTTTTGATACCGCGATGTATAAGGTATAGTTCCATCATGAAACTATAGGACTTGATTTAAACTGAACCACCCACAATATATTTTTTCTTACCACCCACTTATTTTCCTTATCAACAAAATAAAGAAGTCAGTACAATAAAATTTAAATGAAGCATAACTTAATTAAACTATCAAAAGCCAAGGCTGAATCAGCTATAACAAATTGTACATAACCTAAGTCATAGAGCATAAACCACCAATAAACCAAGTCTATAACAGCGAAAATTGGATTTATCTTCAAATTTCTGAGCAATTTTAAACAAGTTAGTTTCAAGCATTTATTATTTCTAAAGATGATTTAGCTCCAAGATACTCCGCTCCATCAAACACATGATATAATAAAATGACTTGAGAGCATACAGATATATGATGCTCAAAGCAACCTAAAATGAAAAATGTTCTTATACTGGACATCGGAAACACCAATAAAATTCATACTCAGGAAAAAAAAAATCATTTCTTTTGTAGAGGACCAAATAAATGAAAAACTTAAGTTGATAGTTGAAGGTCCAATATTTATTTTATACTCTAACACGCCCCTTCAAGTGCAAGCCCGTGACACATGCACAGTCTTCTTCTTTGCCTTGTGTGCTGGAATTTAGTATTATTTACTTAGGGTGGTGGCAGAACTCAAACTTGTGGCCTTTAGGTCAACAAAACTAATACCAAATAGAGGACTAACTCAACTAAAAACTCAACTTGATAATTGAAGGCCCAATATTTATTTTATAATAACATCTTTGATTGTCTCCTTAACCTCGGCAAGTAACAACAAGCATGACAGACTGGATATATTTCAAGATGGGTCACCAGAAGAAATTCCATTGGATAACTCAACTATGGTTTCACCTGCTCTGGTGAAGATAACTTCCAATAGGAAAACAATTCGTGTAGATATCATAGTACAATTTTATTTCCATCACTTTGTCGACAAAGTAAATAACTTTCCATCCAAGGAAAATTGAACTACTCTAGACTTCCAACAAGTTATTTCTGATTACAATTGGAAATGTCTCATTTGGTTGAGTTTCTCTTTTTAAAACAAGATCTACGTTGTGCCTGAAATCCAAACTCCTTATCCACATACCCTCCTCTATACAATTGACTAATCCGTGAAACTTCCTTCCTTGAGATTCCAGCCTGTCAACCAACTACTTTCATGGATGATCCAACATTTAGCCCTTCTATGATCTATGAAGCTTAATCCAATCTACTAACTCCAAAACACCAAAAACCTAAGCTTAAGTCCACCAATATCACAAAGAGCCTCACAACATTTGAACTTAAAGATCATCTCGCATCCAACAGTCTAGTTGAAAATTGGGTTACAGAATCTCCACACAAGAAACTTCTCAAAAAAAAAAAAAAATTGAATCTAGAGTTCACAAACCAACATATAATCACCAGACATCAGAGTTCTTCCATACCAAATATCAAAAACCTTGATTTGAGCCTAATAATCCATATATCAATGTTTTAACTCAAAGAACCAGAGTCAAGTAAATGTATATGCACAGAGGTCTCAGGTTCAAATCCCATCAAAACCATCAGGGGTGTTGGTATTGCTGATAAATAAATAAAAAAGTAAATGTATATGCATTCACCTTCAGCTCAATTTGGGGTATCTATTCAATAGAACAAATATTAAATCTAAAGTTTAATTGTAGAACATGCATACTCAAGTAGTTACAAAATTTAATGTACATCGCAGTAGGATTTATACAAAATATAATAATTGGAGGGATAAAAAAAAATTGTGTAGGCAATGAGTTGGCATACCTGGGCAGTAACTACAATATCTCTAAATAAGGCAAATACATTTCTTTGCATGAGATAGCCAATTGTCTTACAAGCCCATGGAAGCGTGGGATCTATTAAAACCGCAACTGCTTCTAGCAAGAGCGTTGCCGGGCCACGTTCCTCAGGTGACATCAAAAGCTGATCCTTCAATTTATTTCTGCTTAATAGAATGTTAAATAAGCAATGGCTGCATTAGCAATGCTAAATGACACACACTCATGCATACTGCTGATAGCTGAATGATTCAAATATCAGGCGCAAAATGCTTTCACATTACTTAGGTTTCAAATTCCAAAAATAATAATTAAAAAAATGATGAAAGAATCGACCATTTATAAATGTGATGACACTGGCTACAGGATGAGTACTTCAGTCTCAACCATTGTGAGATAAAGCCTACACCATAAGTTCAGTCAACAAGATGCAATTGACTGTCAATTTCAGAAGCATGAACACTCAGAACAATAAAATAAATCCAAAACATGGCAATCATCCATGCATGAAAATGATAGTTGCTTCACTCTGTAGTCCACAACAATAAATCCAAAACATGGCCTACCTATTTTGGTGTACAGCCCAAATACATGAAAATGATAGTTGCTTCACTCTGTAGTCCACTAAAGAGTGTTCAGAAGAATAATCCATGCCAGCAAAGAGGCTCAGAGTATTTCCTGTGACATATTCAGACCACTATTAATAAAATCATATGAAGTTTTAGCAGCAAAATGGACCAACACAATGACATGACCGAAAAGAAAAGAAAAGTTGTGATGGAAGTCAAGGTATTAAACCTAAAGTTACAGTTTTGAAATAAAAATAAGCTGAAGCAAACACGTCTAGGCTAAGCACTGTGTAGAAAAGGACAATGGAAAAGTGCAATTTGGTGCAACAGCCAGGATTTGATGTTGATGCACCTGAATATGTGCAGTTGATCACATAATAAATGAACCAGGCAATGTTTTTAAGAGACAAACAATGAAGCAGACCCAACGAAGATACAAATAGCCACCAGCATTCATGAGATAGAGCCTTCAAAGAGTAGCCGATGTAATTAACATGGTTATTGTCATGGAGATATACAATTTCAAGAGGTTTTGGGAGCAAATAATTTTTACTTCTTAAATTCTGTCACATTAAGTTTAAAAGACTCTTAATTTCATAAGCTTTTCTGAAGTTTATAAACAAGTGGAAAAAAGAATTTTACCCTTGGGAGCAAAAACCTTGGTATGTGCAGACTTTACAATAAAGAAAGAGCTCATATAGATACAAACACACACACACACACACACATTTATACTCTGGCAGAATCATATAGTGGATTGATAGACGGTGAAATAAAGCAACAAGACAGAAAAAAATACACATTTATATACAGTCAAGAGTCACAAAATTCATGGCAATTACACAATATATATATATATATATATCATTCTTAACTTGAATCTCAAACAACTGGTTCAATAAACAATTACTAAGTAGCAAATAGGAATACAGATGAGTTACCACCATCTTGGACAAACTGCTGAAGTAACCGACATATCTCCACAAGGACCAAACAATCACCAACATTATGTGCATTAAAGAAAAAAAGAAACTGCCGGAGGAAGTCTGAATCTGGACCAAAACAATGCCTGAATGCAGAGAGCATGAGACCATTTAAGAATATGATGGCACAAAATTAATGAGAAATATTACCAGAGGAAATGAACTTGTACATAATATATGAGGTTAAACCTGATAATGAGATCTAACAGAAATACCTGTCAACATTCTGGCAGTGATTCCCATAGCTAATATAGAATTGCTCCCTCACCTTAGAATGTTCACCTTTAACCACCTTTCTCCCTCTGAAGCATTTCTGTAGCTAGTAATTAGTTACAACTTTGCAATAAATACAATGAAGTTTCGACAGCTAAACAAAGCAACTGTTGGACTGAGTCAGATACTAGCAGCATGTGTTACAAGTCAAATGGAAAGGACAAATTGTGTGATAACGACGTCACAACTAAATAGTCATTACAATGGCACTTAAACAAAAATCACCATCTCTCCATCTTAGAACGACTATCATCTATAACAAAACAAACATAGTAAGAAAATTTAATGGATTCATTTCCTCACTTATACATAATTGTCTTCAAAGATTATCCTTGCAACCAGAAACTTGAGCTAATGCATATGAAATAATCCCTTGCAACAAAAAACTTCAGCTAATGCCTAATGGGAATGAACACATTACCCATTTCTGCAAAAATCATTTCTCCAGTAATCAAACAAACATACTTAACATTGTCCATTGTGCATTAGTCATTACTCATTAGCAATTATCCAAACAAAAAATTAACTAAACTAACCAAGAGTATCCAATCCGAATGAATTGATAGACATTTTCTGAGCATTTAAACAAAGTTCCATAATAAATAGCACTATTATTGAGAGAATGCAGCAACCAACCATACTTTTCGTGTACATACGATTAACAACCAAACTCTCATATTATGTGAACAAGGTCCTATAAATTCAACATTAAATTGACTTTTCTTTCTAACAAAATGATCAAGAAGCTTAAAACGACACCTGAATTTTGATTGCCGCCGAGTTCTGCTGACGATGCCACAACCGGCGGTTCCGCTCCAACCTCGTCTGCTCCAGAAGCTTCTGCCTATCCCTTTCCTTGGAACTGCGACCTCCCAAGTCGACTCGCTTCCGAGTGGACGGATCTCCGCTGAAGAACATTCTTCCTCCCGAGTCAAGCCAACCGATTCAACCCGTCAAACACGCACGAACAGCGCGAAGAGAGGGTCGAGAATCGACGGAACTGTCGCAATGTTCAGAGCACGCGCTAACGGTTCCGATTAGAGACCTTTCTAAGCCCTAGGAGGGGTTGAAATGGAGGGGAGGTTTTGGAGGAAGTGAGGACGAGGAGATCGGCGAGGTGAAAAGGGTGGAGGATCGTGTTTGGTTGGAGAGAAAAGAAGGTTGCAGCGAAGAGAAAAAGGAAGAAAATGTCGAATTTGGTTTGGGTTTCTTGGGAGCAAGTGTGATTGAGGGGAAAGAGAAGAGAGAGTGGAGACGTGACGTGACCTGACGCGGACCTGTTGCTATGAATACACACACGCACTTGTTGGACTTGTTTTCTTGTGAGACACTGTTCCAAAAACGAGAGGAAGGTATCACCAGCTCAATAAAACCCAATTCAATTGGGTAGATTTTATTGAGCCCTTATTTGGTAGCACAACCGGAAGGGGTGGCAGAGACTAGAGCCGGCGAAAGTTCGGGTACGAATGGGTTCGGCTGTTGAACCCTAACACTAATCCGGTTCTATAGGATCTTTGTATTAGATCGGATTTTAGGCATAAAATGCTACATTTTGTACGGGTTTATCCGACCTGATTTTTTTGTATGGTAAACCCGACCCTTACCCCACCTAACTAATATCGGGTTGGGTTAGGATCGAGTGCTCAAAGAGTTCAGGTTGAAATTTTCGACTCTAGTAGAGACCATAAATAGATCTCATTAAAAATTTGAGTGGGCCCATGAATGTGCACCTCCAAGACGAGCACCCCAGCACAAGCACAGTCCAAGACTTTCACGGCCGTGTCCCTACTATTCAAGTCCAACTTTGAGTCATTGTATCACCTGGATCCTCGAGTCGTCAACATGTCTGGACATCTAAAATTTTCTTAGGTCGGGCACGACTAATTGGTAACCTCCTGGTGCCTTATACTATTCCCATATATATATGTAAGAATGTGTGGAAGCTTTAGGCAAGGTAAGTCAAAGGGCTTCTTCTTAAAATTTGGTCATCAACCGACTTCCAATACCTTAGTGCCACAAGGATTCTAAGATGATGACATCGTGACGATGTCATCATCAAAAACTCATTAATAAGTCATAGCGCCACATCATCGTAACATTATTTTTACATTATCATATGATGGATAAAAATCTCTATTTGAGTTCATGACATCATCGTGATACATGTGTGACATTATCAAGCTCACTTGCAACGCGACACACTGTCTCCCACATCTTGACATTGTAAGTAGGATTAATTACAACTTCATACCTTGTACTATATCTCATTTGCATTTCACTACTCTGAACTACCAAATTAACTTTTTACTACCCTATACTTTAATTCCGTTAACAAATAGGTCCGTCATCCAAGAAAATTAACGAAAAACGCCTTTAAGGCTATCACGTGCACTGCACATGTCTCAAATATTTTGTAAATGGCGAAATTGTCTTTCATATTTCTAACATTTCACTACCATGTACTTCATAGTTCTAACTTTTCACTACCATGTAATTCATAGTTTTAACATCGGACCTATTTGCAACAATTTTGAAAGTACAAGATAGTAAAAAGTTAATTTAGTAGTTCATGGTAATGAATTGCAACTGGGGTATAGTACATAGTATGAAACTGTAATTAACCCTTGTAAGTATAAATATTCCCTAAAATCAAGAGGTATGGATCATTTGTTGGACATTTGAAATTCATTTGTGTCGTCTACACACTTTGAACTCTCAAATTCTCTCTACGATTCACACATCTCACACTTCCGTGTCACAAAGGTAGAGATTCTTACTCTCACGCATGAGGTGAAATCCAAGAGTACTCCCTGGATTTTGCTTATTAATGTGCCACCTGGCGGTGTTTATGCTCAAAGAAAGAAAGTTCAAGTAATCATGTGAAAGTCCATCCAAAAATATTTGAAGTGTGAAAGTTATCTACACAACTCGTACAAATTATCCTCAACTTCTAAATATACTCCCCTCGCGATAACATATCAATTTTTTTTATCGTAGAAGATAATTTAATTATTAATAGACATGCATAACTCCCAAGGAAGAAACCCAACAATGAAATGTTTTGAATGCACGAACCAATAATAGTACGCTACAAGTGAATCAACAAGCAAGGCTACGGCCTTTATACAAATCATGACAATGGATCCGCTATTTAAGACCCCACAAATCATGAGCTAGATAGCGATTTTTCCACAAGGGAGGCTACTGAGAAAGAGAGCCACTTGATGTTGAGGATCATCTACTCGAGATCGGATTTTCATCAAATTTGATGCTCTGCTCTTACCTAATGTATAAATTTCCATCTATTTGAATAATATTTCATTAGATTACAGTCACGTGTCGTGCACATGACTTCTGATTATTTTATTTGACCAAAAGAGTTCATGTGCTTCTTATGCGTCTTCATTCATCATCTTCCTTACTAAATTGTGTACAATTGCAATCATATTAGAGCTTTTTTGGTACTGCATTTTGGAGTAATATTTAGAGTTTTAGGGTAATTTTATTAAATAATAAAATTGAGAACTATGAAAATAGCGCTTCACAAGGCGAACTAACAATTCATGATTATATTTTTTTTATTAAACAAAATTTTGCGCTTAGGTTTAGGGAAGTATAAGAAAGTTTAAGGTTTTGAGTTTTTGGGTGGTTATTAGGGTTTCGACCTCTACTGTTCCTGGTCGTCTCTCTTCGGTTTCCTCGTTTTTGTTCCGCTAGAGGCAGGTGTGGGAGGAAGGGCAGGTTACGGGGGTGTAGGAGCAGTTGGCAGTAAAGTATGTAGGGTTGTGCGGCGAAGGTTGATCCTGTTATGGGGCAAGTTGGTGAAGGCTTGGGGGAGGAAAATTGTGATCCGAGGCAGAGACAGGATACGGTTGACACAGAAGGAGTGGTGGCAATGTTGCATGTCCTCCGTTTGCAGGAGGAGGAAGAATGTGAAGGGGTAGATTTTGGGGGACCCCAGGTGCCCGTACTACCTGCTCCGGTGGCTAAGCAGACCACTTGGCAAATTGTGGGGAGATTTTTGACGGATTCTGCTATCACTTTTCGGGCTATGCGTGCTCGGATGGCCTCATTGTGGAGACTGGTGATGGGCATGAATGCGTTCGAGCTGGTGGCAAACGTAACAAAGGGAGATGAGCAACGGTTCTTGTTTGAATTATATCATGAGTGGGATGCTAAGAGAGTTATTGAGGGTGGCCCTTGGACTTTTGGCTACAGACCGTTGTTGTGTAAGATACTGGAACCTAGAGAACAAGCTGAGACTGCTGGTCTATGGGGGATTGATCTTTGGGTTCAGTTCCATGATCTATCGGAATCATGTCGGACAGAGGCTGGGCTACGACATATTGCATCTACAGTGGGGAGGCTTGTGGCATTTGACAAGCCAAGAAGCCCCGGAGGAAGATTATTTTACACAAGGGTGAGGATCGCGGTTGATGTGAGGAACCCAATCCGAAGGAGGACTAAGGTAAGACCCTTGGGAAGGAACTGGTCGTGGGTCAATTTTAAGTATGAGCATCTGCCACAGTTTTGTTTTGTTTGTGGAATCATGGGCCACGAGGAGAAAATCTGCAAAGTACGGTATGATTTGGGACTCCCTAAGGTGGAACGTATGTATGAGGTCTATCTTAGGGCCCCTGATAGGAGGGTTGGCCATGGTTATGCTAACAAGTGGTTGAGGAGAGAGGAATGGGCCACTCCGGGTCAGGCAAACGGCAAAGAGGATGGACCGGTAGCAAGGTCGAGGCAGTTAGAGGCGCTAGAGAACCAGACGGGTACAACGGTGGTTAATCAGAAGCGTGCTCAGGCAGGCTCACCAGGTTCGGCACCTGAAGATATGGAAGGAGTATCAGATCAAGAGGAGATGGCTGAGGGGGAACAAATGGGTCTGAGGACCTGGGTGGGAGAGTAAGTCATCAGGTTGAGTTCGGGGCTGGGTCCGGATCCGTGAACCGTAAATTCCCAGGTGGTGCCTTGTTTAGCCATTTACCCAGAGAGGGGTACTTAATTAGTTGGTACCGGGTTTCCTTTTTGTTCAGGGGGATATAATGTCCAACAACGCAGGTCTGTGGTGTCAATACGAGTGTTGGCCATATCGAGATTTGAGATAGTTAGATTTTATTGTAAGTATATATCCAAGTTGTTACTCGTTTAATGAAGTGGTGCTCTGCACCTTTTTCTGCTAAAAAAAATACTAACTAAGTCGAGAACTATGGAATACAATTGTGTTTGGTAGGGAGTGTTTTGTCATCTTTATGGGTCTACGTTCTCAATTCGAATGAGAATTAGCTTGCGCGTGATATGACTTAAAGATGTTGATCTCATGCTGATCGCGAACCCGTTTCGAAAATTTCATGGTTAAAAAAAATACGAATCTATTATGAATAACAATAATATTATTGATAATATATGCATAATTAAATTTCTATATAAAAAATAAGCCATTGATACAAAATATTTATTTTAAGAAAGCAAATTACATTCCATTTTCAACTAAAAGGATACACATCTCAAGATTATATTGTTATTAAACTTAGTTATATCATTTTTTTTCCTTTGTTCGACGCTCCTAGGATTTGTTTCCATTTTCATTGGTTGTGGTGGCGGTGGGAATCCAAAAGGCTGCTGAGGCAATAGGCTATTAAAGGTAGGTTTTAGCTAGTATGGTGTTTTGTCTTGTCAGGTCTGATTATGTAGGGTTGGGGTGATAGTGATAGTTGTGTGTGAGTGTGGGTAGGCTTTTTCTATTTATTTGTAGGGTTTCATTTCTTAGTTGGTGTGGAAATGGCGAGTGAGAGAATACCAGATCTAGGTGGGTTGAGCTTAGAGGAAGAGGAGGAGGCGGGTGTGGTGGTGCCCATGCCAGAGGCGGAAGGAGGAAGGGACACGGCGGTGGTCCTGAGTTAGAAAGTGGTAGGACGCTTCCTCACCAACTCCATCATCAATTTTGGATTGTTGAAAGTGAAGATGGCATTGTTGTGGAAGTCAGTGGAGGGGTTGCAGGTGGTGGAGGTGGTGGATGAGAGGTTGGAGATTCGAACTCAAAAGTTCATCTTTGAGTTCTTTCACGAACGGGATGTGAGGAAGGTGATGGAGGGGAGACCATGGTTG